>CM022303.1:309504984-309753399 GCA_011799875.1 Thinopyrum elongatum | reverse complement strand
ACAGCGGATTGCCTTCGCGTGTCTACGATTGTGGCCGGCGGCCTCCGGGGGCTAGCATGCCGCAAAATTTGGGTAGGCGGCCTCTCACAAGTCTGGAAGTGTTGTGGCGGTTGCAAACGCGTGGCACGCATCTCCGGGGGGTGGGGGCCCCCTCACGGACGGCGCCGCCGCCGGCACCTGGAGGGGGGAAACAGACGCGTCGGGTCTACACGGAGGGATGTTGCTTTGGGTTTGGCCCGGATGTTGCTCCCAGGTTGTCCCTATGGGCTGACCTAACACAACCAGTGGAAAGGTCCCTGGTCAAAGCCCGTCCGTGGAAAGTCAAAGGGCTAGATCTCGTGGTCAACCGCTCCAGGGTTAGGCGGGACGGGGCCCTCGGTGGGGGTAGCAATGCCACCGGAGCGTCGCACCTCGCCCTCATACATCGGGGTGGTGTGGTGGCATGTCTGAAGAGGCGGCACGCGTCTCCGGGGTGTGGGCCCCCTCACGGACGGCGCCGCCGCCGGCACCTGGAGGGGAGGGGGAAACGGACGGTCGGGTCTACATGGAGGGGATTTGCTGTGGTTTGGCCCGGATGTTGCTCCCAGGTGTTCTATGGGCTGACCTAACACAAACGGGTGGAGAGGTCCACTGGTCAAAGCCCGTCCGTGGAAAGGCAAAGGGCTAGATCTCGTGGTCAACCGCCCCAGGTTAGGCGGGACGGGGGCCCTGGGGGGTAGCAATGCCACGGAGCGTCGCACCGGGCCCATACATGTGGGGTGGTGTGGTGGCATGTCTGAAGAGGCGGCACGCATCCCAGGGTGTGGCCCCCCTAACGGACGGCGATGACACAGTAGTAGACGTTCTGCGGTAATATTGCGGCGTGAATATTTTAAATATCGGAGCGCGATAAAATCATGAGTTTTTTACACGACGTGGGCACAATGTGCTATAGGACTGATGGTAATTTTTCATAAATTTTGGTTGATGGAGAAGTATCTGAACACTTCCCTCTACGCGGATTGCCCTTCGCGTGTCTACGACCATGGCCGGCGGCCTCCAGGGGCTAGCATGCCGCCAAATCTTGCGTAGGCGGCCTCTCACAAGTCTGGAAGTGTGTTGTGGCGGTTTGCAAACGCCCGGCACGCGTCTCCGGGGTGTGGGCCCCCTCACGGACGGTGTCGCCGCCGGCACCTGGAGGGGGGAGGAAACGGACGCGTTGGGTCTACACGAAGGGGATGTGCTGTGGGTTTGGCCGGATGTTGCTCCCAGGTGTCCTATGGGCTGACCTAACACAACCGGGTGGAGAGGTCCACTGGTCAAAGCCCGTCCGTGGAAAGTCAAAGGGCTAGATCTCGTGGTCAACCGCTCCAGGGCTAGGCGGGACGGGGGCCCTGGGGGTTAGCAAAGCCACGGAGCGTCGCACAGGGCCCTCATACATGCGGTGTGTGGTGTGGTGGCAGTCTGAAGAGGCGGCACGAGTTCTGGGGTGTGGCCCCCCACGGACGGCGCCGCCGCCGGCACTTGGAGGGGAAGGAAATGGACGCGTCGGGTTACACGGAATGAATCTTGCTGTGGGTTTGGCCGGATGTTGCTCCCAGGTGTTCCTATGGGCAGACCTAACACAACCGGGTGGAGAGGTCCACTGTCAGAGCCCGTCCGTGGAAAGTCAAAGGGATAGATCTTGTGGTCAACCGCCCCAGCGTTAGATGGGACGGGGGCCCTGGGGGGGTAGCAATGCCACAGGAGCGTCGCACCGGGCCCTCATAGATGCGGGGTTGTGTGGTGGCATGTCTGAAGAGGTGGCACGCATCTCCGGGGGTGGCCCCCTAACGGACGGCGATGACACAGTAGTAGACGTTCTGCGGTAATGGTGCGGCGTGAATATATTAAATACTCGGAGCGCGATAAAATCATGAGTTTTTTACACGACGTGGGCACATGTGCTATAGGACTGATGGTAATTTTCATAATTTTTGGTGATGGAGAAGTATCTGAAACTTCCCTCTACGCGGATTGACCTTCGCGTGTCTAAGACTGTGGTCGGCGGCCTCCGGGGGGTAGCATGCACCAAATCTTGCGTAGGCGGCTCTCACAAGTCTGGAAGTGTTGTGGCGATTCAAATGCCTGCACGCATCTCCGGGGTGTGGGGCCCCTCACGGACGGCGCCGCCACCTGCACCTGGAGGGAGGAAACGGACGCGTCGGGTCTACACGGAGGGATGTTGCTGTGGGTTTGGCCCAGATGTTGCTCCAAGGTGTCCCTATGGGCTGACCTAACACAACCAGGTGGAGAGGTCACTGGTCAAAGCCCGTCCGTGGAAAGTCAAAGGGCTAGATCCGTGGTCAACCGCTCCAGGGTAGCGGGACGGGGGCCCTGGGGTGGGGGGTAGCAATGCCACCGGAGCGTCGCACCGGGCCCCATACATGCGGGTGGTGTGGTGGCATTTCTGAAGAGGCGGCACGCGTCTCCGGGTTGTGGCCCCCCTCACGGACGGCGCCGCCGCAAGCACCTGGAGGGGGATAAACAGACGCGTCGGGTCTACACGGAGGGGATTGCTGTGGGTTTGGCTCGGATGTTGCTCCCAGGTGTTCCTATGGGCTGACCTAAGACAACCGGGGGTGGAGGGTCCACTGGTCAAAGCCCGTCCGTGGAAAGTCAAAGGGCTAGATCTCGTGGTCAAACGCCCCGCGTTAGGCGGGACGGGGCCCTGGGGGGTAGCCATGCCACCGGAGCGTCGCACCAGGCCCTCATACATGCTGGAGGTGTGGTGGCATGTCTGAAGAGGCGGCACGCGTCTCCGGGGGTGCCCCCAACGGACGGCGATGACACAGTAGTAGACGTTCTGCGGTAAGGTGCGGCGTGAATATTATTAAATACTCAGAGCGCGATAAAATCATGAGTTTTTACATGACGTGGGCACATGTGCTATAGGACTGATGGTAATTTTTCATAATTTTTGGTGATGGAGAAGTATCTGAAACACTCCCTACGCGGATTGGCCTTCGCGTGTCTACGACTGAGGCCGGCGGCCTCCGGGGGCTAGCATGCCGCCAATCTTGCA
Source organism: Thinopyrum elongatum (assembly GCA_011799875.1). Lineage (NCBI taxonomy): Eukaryota > Viridiplantae > Streptophyta > Magnoliopsida > Poales > Poaceae > Thinopyrum > Thinopyrum elongatum. The sequence continues at coordinate 309,750,356 of CM022303.1, read as the reverse complement.
TAGGCGGCCTTTCACAAGTCTGGAAGTGTTGTGGCCGTTTCAAACGCCCGGCACGCGTCTCCGGGGTATGGGCCCCCTCACGGACGGTGCCGCCAGGCAGTGGAGGGGGGAAACAGACGCGTCGGGTCTACACGGAGGGATGTTGCTGTGGATTTGGCCCGGATGTAGCTCCCAGGTGTCCCTATGGGCTGACCTAACACAATCGGGTGGGGAGAGGTCCACTTGTCAAAGCACGTCCGTGGAAAGTCAAAGGGCTAGATCTCGGGTCAACCGCTCCAGGGTTAGGCGGGAGGGGGCGGGGTGGGGGTGGTAGCAATGCCACCGGAGCGTCGTACCTGGCCCTCATACATGCGGGTGGGTGGTGTGGTGGCATGTCTGAAGAGGCGGCACGCGTCTCCGGGTGTGGGCCTTCTACGGACGGCGCCGCCGCCAGCACCTGGAGGGGGAAACGGATGCGTCGGGTCTACACGGAGGGGATGTTGCTGTGGGTTTGGCGGATGTTGCTCCCAGGTGTCTAGGCTGACCTAACACAACGGGGGGAGAGGTCCACAGGTCAAAGCCCGTCCGTGGAAAGTCAAAGGGCTAGATCTCGTGGTCAACTGCTCCAGGGTTAGGCGGGACGGGGGCCCTGGGGGGTAGCAATGCCACCGGAGCGTCGCACCGGGCCCTCATACATGCGGGGTGGTGTGGTGGCATGTCTGAAGAGGCGGCATGCGTCTCCGGGGTGTGGCCCCCCTCACGGACGGCGCCACCGCCGGCACCTGGAGGGGGAAACAGACGCATCGGGTCTACACGGAGGGGATCTTGCTGTGGGTTTGGCCCGGTTGTTGCTCCCAGGTGTTCCTATGGGCTGACCTAACACAACCGGGTGGGGAGGTCCACCGGTCAAAGCCCGTCCGTGGAAAGTCAAAGGGCTAGATCTCGTGGTCAACCGCCCCAGCGTTAAGCGGGACGGGGGCCCTGGGGGGGGGGGGGGGGGGGGGGTTAGCAATGCCACCGGAGCGTGCACGGGCCCTCTACATGCGGGGGGGTGGTGTTGTGGTGGCATTTCTGAGAGGCGCGGCACGGTCTCCGGGGTGTGGCCCCCCTAACGGACGACGATGACACAGTAGTAGACGTAATGCGGTACTGGTGCGGCGTGAATATTATTAAATACTCGGAGCGCGATAAAATCATGAGTTTTTTACACGACGTGGGCACATGTGCTATAGGACTGATGGTAATTTTTCATAATTTTTGGTGATGGAGAAGTATCTGAACACTTCCCTCTACGCGGATTGCCCTTCGCGTGTCTACGACTGTGGCCGGCGGCCTCCGGGGGCTAGCATGCCGCCAAATCTTGCGTAGGCGGCCTCTCACAAGTCTGGAAGTGTTGTGGCGGTTGCAAACGCCTGGCACGCGTCTCTGGGGTGTGGGCCCTCTCACGGACGGCGCCGCTGCCGGCACCTGGAGGGGGGAAACGGACGTGTCGGGTCAACACGGAGGGTATGTTGTTGTGGGTTTGGCCTGGATGTTGCTCCCAGGTGTCCCTATGGGATGACCTAACACAACCGGGTGGAGAGGTCCACTGGTCAAAGCCCGTCCGTGGAAAGTCAAAGGGATAGATCTCGTGGTCAACCGCTCCAGGGTTAAGCGGGACGGGGGCCCTGGGGGGGTAGCAATGCCACCGGAGCGTCGCACCTGGCCCTCATACATGCGGGGTGGTGTGGTGGCATGTCTGAAGAGGCGGCACGCGTCTCCGGGGTGTGGCCTCCTGACGGACGGCACCGTCGCCGACACCTCGTGGGGGGAAACGGACGCGTCGGGTCTACACGGAGGGGATCTTGCTGTGGGTTTGGCCCGGATGTTGCTCCCAGGTTTTCATATGGGCTGACCTAACACAACCGGGTGGAGAGGTCCACTGGTCAAAGCCCGTCCATGGAAAGTCAAAGGGCTAGATCTCGTGGTCAACCGCCCCAGCGTTAGGCGGGACGGGGCCCTGGGGGGGTAGCAATGCCACCGGAGCGTCGCACCGGGCCCTCATACATGCGGGGTGGTGTGGTGGCATGTCTGAAGAGGCGGCACGCATCTCCAGGGTGTGGCCCCCCTAACGGACGGCGATGACATAGTAGTAGACGTTCTGCGGTAATGGTGCGGCGTGAATATTATTAAATACTCGGAGCGCGATAAAATCTTGAGTTTTTTACACGACGTGGGCACATGTGCTATAGGACTGATGGTAATTTTTCATAATTTTTGGTGAGGGAGAAGTATCTGAACACTTCCCTCTACGCGGATTGCCCTTCGCGTGTCTACGATTGTGGCCGGCGGCCTCCGGGGGCTAGCATGCCGCCAAATCTTGCGTAGGCGGCCTCTCACAAGTCTGGAAGTGTTGTGGCGGTTGCAAACGCGTGGCACGCATCTCCGGGGTGTGGGCCCCCTCACGGACGGCGCCGCCGCCGGCACCTGGAGGGGGGAAACAGACGCGTCGGGTCTACACGGAGGGGATGTTGCTTTGGGTTTGGCCCGGATGTTGCTCCCAGGTGTCCCTATGGGCTGACCTAACACAACCGGGTGGAAAGGTCCACTGGTCAAAGCCCGTCCGTGGAAAGTCAAAGGGCTAGATCTCGTGGTCAACCGCTCCAGGGTTAGGCGGGACGGGGGCCCTGGGGGGTAGCAATGCCACCGGAGCGTCGCACCGGGCCCTCATACATGTGGGGTGGTGTGGTGGCATGTCTGAAGAAGCGGCACGCATCTCCAGGGTGTGGCCCCCCTAACGGACGGCGATGACACAGTAGTAGACGTTCTGCGGTAATATTGCGGCGTGAATATTATTAAATACTCGGAGCGCGATAAAATCATGAGTTTTTTACACGACGTGGGCACATGTGCTATAGGACTGATGGTAATTTTTCATAATTTTTGGTGATGGAGAAGTATCTGAACACTTCCCTCTACGCGGATTGCCCTTCGCGTGTCTACGACCATGGCCGGCGGCCTCCGGGGGCTAGCATGCCGCCAAATCTTGCGTAGGCGGCCTCTCACAAGTCTGGAAGTGTTGTGGCGGTTGCAAACGCCCGGCACGCGTCTCCGGGGTGTGGGCCCCCTCACGGACGGTGTCGCCGCCGGCACCTGGAGGGGGGAAACGGACGCGTTGGGTCTACACGAAGGGGATGTTGCTGTGGGTTTGGCCCGGATGTTGCTCCCAGGTGTCCCTATGGGCTGACCTAACACAACCGGGTGGAGAGGTCCACTGGTCAAAGCCCCTCCGTGGAAAGTCAAAGGGCAAGATCTCGTGGTCAACCGCTCCAGGGCTTGGCGGGACGGGGGCCCTGGGGGTAGCAATGCCACCGGAGCGTCGCACAGGGCCCTCATACATGCGGTGTGGTGTGGTGGCATATCTGAAGAGGCGGCACGCGTCTCTGGGGTGTGGCCCCCCTAACGGACGGCACCGCCGCCAGCACCTGGAGGGGGAAAACGGACGCGTCGGGTCTACACGGAGTGGATCTTGCTGTGGGTTTGGCCCGGATGTTGCTCCCGGGTGTTCCTATGTGCTGACCTAACACAACCGGGTGGAGAGGTCCACTGGTCAAAGCCCGTCCGTGGAAAGTCAAAGGGCTAGGTCTCGTGGTCAACCGCCCCAGCGTTAGGCGGGACGGGGGCCCTGGGGGGTAGCAATGCCACCGGAGCATCGCACCGGGCCCTCATACATGCCGGGAGGTGTGGTGGCATGTCTGAAGAGGCGGCACGCTTCTCCGGGGTGTGGCCCCCTAACGGACGGCGATGACACAGTAGTAGACGTTCTGCGGTAATGGCGCGGCATGAATATTATTAAATACTCGGAGCGCGATAAAATCACGAGTTTTTTACACGACGTGGGCACATGTGCTATAGGATTGATGGTAATTTTTCATAATTTTTGGTGATGGAGAAGTATCTGAACATTTCCCTCTACGCGGATTGCCCTTCGCGTGTCTACGACTGTGGTCGGCGGCCTCCGGGGGCTAGCATGCCGCCAAATCTTGCGTAGGCGGCCTCTCACAAGTCTGGAAGTGTTGTGGCGATTGAAAACGCCCGGCACGCATCTCCGGGGTGTGGGCCCCCTCACGGACGGCGCCGCCGCCGGCACCTGGAGGGAGGAAACGGACGCGTCGGGTCTACACGAAGGGGATGTTGCTGTGGGTTTGGCCCAGGTGTTGCTCCCTGGTGTCCCTATGGGCTGACCTAACACAGCCGGATGGAGAGGTCCACTGGTTAAAGCCCGTCCGTGGAAAGTCAAAGGGCTAGATCTGGTGGTCAACCGCTCCAGGGCTAGGCGGGACGGGGGCCCTAGGGGGGTAGCAATGCCACCGGAGCGTCGCACTGGGCCCTCATACATGCGGGGTGGTGTGGTGGCATTTCTGAAGGGGCGGCACGCGTCTCCGGGTTGTGGCCCCCCTCACAGACGGCGCCGCCGCCGGCACCTGGAGGGGGGAAACGGACGCGTCGGGTCTACACGGAGGGGATCTTGCTGTGGGTTTGGCCCGGATGTTGCTCTCAGGTGTTCCTATGGGCTGATCTAAGACAACCGGGTGGAGAGGTCCACTGGTCAAAGCCCGTCCGTGGAAAGTCAAAGGGCTAGATCTCGTGGTCAACCGCCCCAGCGTTAGGCGGGACGGGGGCCCTGGGGGGGTAGCAATGCCACCGGAGCGTCGCACCGGGCCCTCATACATGCCGGGAGGTGTGGTGGCATGTCTGAAGAGGCGGCACGCGTCTCCGGGGTGTGGCCCCCCTAACGAACGGCGATGACACAGTAGTAGACGTTCTGCGGTAATGGTGCGGCGTGGATATTATTAAATACTCGGAGCGCGATAAAATCATGAGTTTTTTACACGACGTGGGCACATGTGCTATAGGACTGATGGTAATTTTTCATAATTTTTGGTGATGGAGAAGTATCTGAACACTTCCCTCTACGCGGATTGCCCTTCGCGTGTCTACGACTGTGGCCGGCGGCCTCCGGGGGCTAGCATGCCGCCAAATCTTGCATAGGCGGCCTCTCACAAGTCTGGAAGTGTTGTGGCGGTTGCAAACGCCCGGCACACGTCTCCGGGATGTTGGCCCCCTCACGGACGGCGCCGCCGCCGGCACCTGGAGGGAGGAAACGGACGCGTCGGGTCTACACGGAGGGGATGTTGCTATGGGTTTGGCCCGGATGTTGCTCCCAGGTGTCCCTATGGGCTGACCTAACACAACCGGGTGGAGAGGTCCACTAGTCAAAGCCTGTCTGTGGAAAGTCAAAGGGCTAGATCTCGTGGTCAACCGCTCCAGGGTTAGGCGGGACGGGGGCCCTAGGGGGTAGCAATGCCACCGGAGCATCGCACCGGGCCCTCATACATGCGGGGTGGTGTGGTGGCATGTCTGAAGAGGCGACACGCGTCTCCGGGGTGTGGCCCCCTCACGGACGGCGCCGTCGCCGGCACCTGGAGGGGGGGAACGGCCGTGTCGGGTGTACACGGATGCAGACTGCAAATAAAAAACACCGGCATCCATCATGGAAAATGGACGATTACTCTGAAACCTTCAGTGCCCGAAAACCGGACCGGTGCCCGGGCACCGAAAGTTTCAGGGTAATTGTCCGTTTTCCTAACGAAAGTCTAATGAATACCGGAGCTTGCTTCGTATGGATTAGCCAAGTATTTAAACTGGTCAAATTGCTCTTCCTTTGGCGATGTGGTACTATTTTTACCGTCATGTAGGCCATGAAGGTATATCTATATTGGTCAAATTGCTCGCGGGCTAACCGTGGAAAAGACGGGACACACGGCCAAGGAAACAGGAACCACTGGGTCTTCATGGCCATGAAGGTATATCTATATGCATGATGCATTTTTGTTCTTCTTTTTACCGTCATGTTCTTATGTATGGCTAACTTCTGTTTGACGTTGCAGGAGGACAAGTTGAAGAGGCCGCTCTCAGACATTGTGTCGTGGAAGTTGGCCCGCGAGCGGAGTGATCGCAAGGCCGGCGAGAGCCAGTACTACGGCAAGACCGAGGAGCACCTGGAGTCTTACACTCAGCAGTTTCAGAGGTTGCATCCACCTGGTCCGGATGCTCCTGACATCGTCCAGTCTCAGATCGACGACACGGCGGTGGTGGCCATCCAGCCGAAGTCCCATGGCCGGTATCCGTGTTTCAATGGCTTGATCACTCCTTCGGTCTCGTACACACGGCTTCGGGCTACCAACCCGAGCCCGTTAGAGAGTACGGGGCGTTCGCAGCCTCCCTTAGCCCACCAGCATGCTGTAAGCACTTCCTTTTATCTTCTTTCTCTCTAACTTTCTCAGTTTATTTTCAGCATTGCTCACTTAGAAACAACCTAAATTTTGTAGGCATATAAGGCCTTTGTCAAGCATAGGAATCTCGAGGTGCGGGAGTACTTGCAACGAGTGAAGGCAAACGATGATTACAACCGTCAGATGATGACGGTTAGTTTTGCCCTCTTAAAACCAAGCTAAATTTTTGCACTTTCATTCCTTTTGACCTTCTAGTTTGCTTATTTAACTAACATCCAGGCTATGTTGGCGTCTTGGAGTAACCGCACGGATCCACCACAAATGGGACCCCCACCACCACCTGCGGGAGAACCCCCACACGTGCCCACGTTCGATGAATGGGTGGCACTAGGCAGTGATACTCTGGTTAGTACATTTGCCTAACTACTGACAAACTAGTTCTCGTTCATTCAACACTATCATATCATATTTACCGTTAGAATCTCTTCTCAAACATGTAGGGGACCGGTGGCTCGACTCCTGCTTCGTCGACCCCAGTGACTCCGATCTGGCAGAGTGGTGCTGGTCTTGGCGGTGGCGGTCTTGGCGGTGGCTTTCTTGGCTGATGTGTTTCGACGATGATGATGTTGAGGATCTTTAGATGATGAACTTTAGTATCTTTAGATGATGAACTTGAGTATCTCTATGATGATGATGATCTTGAGTATCTCTATGATGATGAACTTGATGATGATCTATAGATCTGTCTTATTTCTGTGTGTATGTGGATATTGTCATATTTTCTGGTTTTAAATGCTGTCAAATTGAATTGAAACAGAGATAACAGAGCAAATTTAAAAAAAACAGGACAGATCTATGCCGACGGCTTTGCCGTCGGCATAGCTATGCCTCGGAGCGCCCAACAGCGGCCACGTGGCAGAGATATGCCGACGGCTTGGCCGTCGGCATACCTCTGCTGCCAGGAGCACCCAGCGGCTGCCAGGAGCGCCCAGCTCGTGGTTCGGCAGCGTGTTTGACGGCGCCGTCGGTTGCCGTTAGGTGAGAATCATTGCCGACGATGTAGATATGCCGACGGCTGTACGGACGCCGTCGGCATACATGCCTATGCCGACGGCTTTCCTATGCCGACGGTCTGACACATCTACGCTGATGTGATCTACGCCGACGGGTATATGCCGACAGGGGCCGTCGGCTTAGAGGGGCAGTCCGGTAGTGTTAGTCCCTTAACCTATAAGTCTTCAATACACCAAAATTACTAAGGGGCACTAGATGCACTTACACTTGGCCCCTATGATCCTTCAAACTGACATTATCAATGATGATGGTCTAGATTTGCTTTGTTGGGATCTTGCTTCTAATGGTATTTGTCCTTCTAAATCTACTTATAAGTTTTGTTTGCAGGAAATTCATGCAAATCCCAGGGCTGCTCCTTCTTTAGTGTCTTCAGAGGTGAAGGATCTTCTTAACTTGGTTTGGAAACAAAAGCACATGTTACCCAGAGTTAAAACATTTGCTTGGAGGCTCTTTCGAAAAGCTTTGCCTACAGGTTTGAGGGCCGGTCGTTTTTCTGCTCATATTTCTCAAGCTTGCTGTAGATGTGGTCAACAAGAGGATGAGTTCCATTTATTCTTTCTGTGCGATTTTGCTCGTGCTGCTTGGTTCCCCTCTCCTTGGTTCATTAGAACTGATGTTTTAATTTAGGGCCACACTAGTCTGCACTCCACTATTAGTGCTTTTCTTCGTATGTCTCATCCTCATGTTTCTGTGCAAAATATTCTTAATTTTTTGTGGTGTCTTTGGAAGGCTAGAAATTATTTCCTATTTGATAGGAAAAAAGCTCTCCCTCATCATGTGCACATAGCTGCAAAGGCTTTATCTTACGATTTATATGATGATTCTACTCACTTTTCTAGTATGCGGGTGGTGCCTCAAGTTCAACTATCCCCTGATCAACTCCCTCTGCAGGGGCAGACTCTCAAATCTGATTTGCTTATTGCCGGTCCTAAAATTTATTCTGACGCAACTTTCAGATGTAAGAAAGATCCAGGGTTGGTGCAAGGTTCGGTTGCTACTGTAATAGGAGTCTATCTTTCATTGCCTTGGGATCAATTTGAAGTGAATGTGCAAGTTCAGGCTTCAGGTCCATCTACTTCTTCTCCTTTCCAGGCAAAAGCACTTGCACTTTCTTTTGCGGCTCATTTGGCTAACAGGCTGAACATCCTTCACCCAACTTTTCTTATGGATTGTCTGTCATTGGCCTCACCGCCTGCATTGGGTAGGATTGTGGAGACCAGTACCCCATGGAGCATTCGAAAACCTTTGGGTGATTTCTTCAGGCAGGCATCCAATTTGCAACCACAAGTGTTTCATATTTCAAGGGAAATAAATGGAATCGCTCATAATGTAGCTCATCGGGTTCTACGTTCTAATGTTGAACATCAAATATGTTGCTTTGCTTCATCTCATAGACATATCTCTTGTCCTGTAGTTTCCCTCCTCTCTACATTTCAGATTCAGGGCTTTGTAATTCATGATGTAAGATGATACTGAGATGAATGAATTTGGCGCTTCGTGCGTCTTCTGTTGTTCAAAAAAAGCATTAGCTTTCAAAGGGGGCGGAGGCCCAACATGATTTATGCGAGGGTGTTGCAAGGGTTGGGGTGAGTAAAAGGGTTCCACGACATTGTACTTGGGAACTTGAGTGCGAGCCAGAGATGCAAGGGGTTCTCTCGAATCATCTGCATCATGAATGGCATTTGGATCAAATGAGTTTGATGCGGATGTTGAGGGCTTTAAACGAGCATCAATTTCCTCCTTGACCGAGGAACGAACTTCTTTCAACATAGCGGTTTTGAGGTCCGCAAACATTGAAAGAATATCGGTCGCGGTTAAGGGGGCACCCGGGTTAACGGGGGCGGCGGGAGCAATGACCGGAGCACCAAGTGCGTCGGCCGCGGCGGGGGGGGGGGGGGTTAGGTTTTCACCATCCTCCGCAAGGGATGCGCCACCTCCCACATTCCCTAGGTCGACCATATCCTCTAAGATTGTAAAACCTTATATTAGAGCACGAGGCTCTGATACCAATTGAAAGGATCAATAGGGTCGACTAGAGGGGGGTGAATATGAGACTACAAATTTTAATCTTTCTTGTCAATTTTAAGGTTTAGTGGATAAATAGGATTCACTAGATATGCAACTAGGTGAACACAACCTATATAACAAGCAAGCTTGGAGCCAAATATGCTAGGCAACAATCTAATTAACAAGCCAACAAGCATACAAGCAAAGTAAAGTGCAGGAAAGGATTAACCACAAGTGAGGCGAGGATGTGGATTTTATCCCGAAGTTCACTCTTCCTTGGGGAAGAGCTACTCTCCGTTTAGAGCGGTGCCGGAGCCAAAGCTTGCAGAATGCCACGAAGGCTCACCGTAATCTCTTTCGAGTCACCCCCAACGGATGAGCCTCGAATCACTCGGGGTTGGTCTTGAAGGCAACCACCACACCTTTACAAACTTCTCCGGAGCACACCACAAGCAAGGAAGCTTTCGGAGGAACCTCTAACCACCTAGGAGCCCAAGCTCCAAGAGTAACAAGTCAATGGGGAAGAAACATTGCGGGGAACGTGATTTGGTTTGGTCAAAGTGTAGATCGGGTCTTGCTCTCCCAATCCCCAAAGTTTCAACAAGTTTGGGTGGAGGGATTGAGAGTATTGAGCAAAATGAGGTGTAGCAATGGTGGAGCTCAACAAACATTAGGGTTAGGGATGGAGGAGGAAGAAGGTTTTTTTATAGTGTTCTTGGCTGGGTGGCAAATTCTGCCCGTTGGACCCCGTGTGCATGGGCTAAGTCAACCCCGTGCGCACGGGGTACTCAGCAGCATACGCACCACCCCGTGCGCACGGGGTACCCAGAAACCTTCTGTTGCAAACTTTCTGAGTACCACAAGCAAGCACACTACGGAATTAAGTGGTAGGAGTGGGTAAGCTGGTGTATAAGTTTTGGCAAAGGCATTCCCACACAACACAGATCCACAGAGACCCCTCTTAATAGTGTGGTCTTCCCTACGACTCGAATTGAACCAAAAAAGAAAACCTTTGAATCGCCGGTAAACCACGCCTTTGATCTTTTTTGAATTGGGGGGTCGCACATCTCCATCAAGAAGAACCTGGAACCAATATCCTAAGATAAACTTTAGCAACCGATATTAGTTCCACTAACCATATTGTCATCACACCAAAATATAATTTAAGTGACACATGCACTTTCAGTCTCGCTTCCAGAAGAACTCCATCACGTACTGGACGTACTGCGAGTTCTCCCTCGTGAACCTCACCATGGCCTCTGCATCACTCTCGGTGGGAACAATGTAGATTTCCTTCTTCTCCTCCTCCTCATTGACTGACACAATGGTCATTGGCGGATCGATGAACTCTGCATCCTCTCGGGTTGCGATCTCTAGGAAGTTGAGCTCCTCTCGGGGCCGACCGAACAACCAAGCGGCGATGTCGTAGGGATGCTAGAGTACCCACCTTCTGGGGCCTCCGCGGGCAAGGGTGTCCTTTGTGTTGTCCATTGCGCGGTGGCTGCCTCAGGGGCCTCTCGATGGCTCTTCACGCAATGCGATCAGCTCGCACCCGGGTCATCCTGAGGGTCCATGACGGGTCATGGGGCGATTTCACCCGCGCTCGGGTGCGGTGTCTTGCGCATTGTCCCGCGCGCGAAGGGGAGGCCGGACCCACCTATCGGCATCCTCGCCCAGCATTGAGCTGGTTCAGTTGCGACAGGACGGGCATGCGTCGCGCTAGCTAGGGCATTGGGGTTCCTTAGTTGGGTTGGTTCGCTCGCGCCAGTCGGGTGCCTGCGTTGCGTCCGCAGGCGCACCATGGAGGCTGGGCATCCCCCTGTTGGGGAGTGCTGCTGCCCCGCCCCCACTCCCCACTCGTGGTTTTATTTCCATGCACACTTAACACATACTCTAGCGCACGGGTGATGCGACAGGCAGAGTATATGTTTGCAACATGGAGCACATGTTGCATGTGCGTGAAGTACATGTTGAACTTCACGAGGAGTACAAATTGCACCAGAGTACAGGTTTCACCGCGTGTGAAGTACATGTTGCATCGCGACAGATTGTCTATGTTTACAATCCATCAGGTTGGGTCATGCGGGGATTGAAAATACCATGAACAGACCCAAAAAAAATGTATAGTAGGCAACTACAAATTACCAGGCCAAAACAACACCAGCCGTGAGCATAGTGCAGGCCTATTCAATGCCTGAAGGAAGTACGGTGTTTTGGGAACAAACTTGGTAATACTAAAATTTACCAAATTTCTCACCAAGAAAATTTTCTGACTAGAAGACTTATTTTTGGCGGGGATTCTGACTACTAAGACTAGTTGTTATAAGTGAACATAGGCAAGAAAAACTTACTGAAGAGAACATTCCATGGGTAGAGAATCTAAACTCTATTAACAAAACTCAACAAACATGCATTAGCACTTGTGGCATTTTAATCTATAAACACTAGAATACAAACTCAAAGAATTAAGGCATTATTAACCACTGAGATTGAAGTATGAGCAACCAAATTACAAGGTGAAAGGAAGCATCAAGTACTGCCTGAAGAACACAGAACACAGAACAAACAAAACAAATATAGGAGTGAAAAGGACACAAAAAAAACCAATTAGCTGCAGTAGTCCTCGATGACCACAAGAAATATGGGCAAGCAGTACCTGCCAGGGCAACCTACAGGGTGATCCATAAGAATGTGTTATTATATTTCTCTTCGATATACAACCTGATCAAGACAACATATAAACAGGTGGAAAGTTGCATCAAAATGACGTACTGAGGAAAATTGGTATTACTTTACATGAATCTCGAATTGCACATGTTGTCAAGTATCTGAAGGTGTGTCTGGAGCTCCCGGTTGCTGCTGTGGTTTATTTATAAGAAGGGGAGACAATGCTTTCACTACAATGCTCATGCTGGGTCTGAACTCAGACTCGTATTGCACACAGAGAGCTGCCACTGCCGCAAGCTGCACAGACAGCAAATAAAACAATGGTTGATATGCTAGAATTTCACAAATCTAGTTCAAGCAATGCAGATTTTCCCTAGCAATTCATAGCAACTTGAAGATTGTTCAAAGCTGAGAATTGTCCATCCATTCCTAAAAGAAAGAAAAACTAGAGCTAGCAATGCAGTTTTTCCCTAGCAACACAAAGTAACTTGAAGAATATTTGAGCAAAGCTGAGAAATGCCCGTCCATCCACTTCCTAAATAAAACCATCTTTGGATATATTAAGCATGTACACAGTGTCGTTCTCATCAGGTCGCAGCCACTTTGAGTGGCTTGTAATTGTTGGCCATCTACAACTTTCCTTTTTAGCACAAAATGATACATATAGATGTGTACTAAAAACGGTGCTTCACAAGCGCATATCGGCATATGTGTTAGGGAGGAGGGAGGAAGATATACCTTGGAAACTCCTTTTGGAGGGTACTCTCCATTTAATCTTGGATCAACACATTGTTTTACCTTGTCCTCACCAAGCCTTGGTGTTGCCTGGTTTGAAGATGAATAACAAATCAGTCTATAAATTAAACCTAGAAATTACTACATCCGGCTACCTTTTTTGGTAGAGTAATAAATTACACGAAATAATTGCAAAAAACTTTACTGACGTGCCAAACAACAAAGTTATCCAGATATGTGCAGAACTGCTTACACATAATCCAGAAAAAATATGTTATATGGAATTATAGAAGCATGCATTATTGCATCTAGTGCCAGAAAACACAAGGGGTTTGAAGTTGAACATAAATATGTTACATCTTATGTCCTGTGAAAATGGGGCTGTTAGCTTCAGCCTTATTTAGTCTATTATAGCCTCTATAAATCGACCCCCATCAGGACAACACCACAGACAAAGAAATGACAGCTCTTCCCCTTTGAAGGCAGAATCTTGTTGAATAATAGGGTGAACAAAAGAAGTGAATGCATACATACCCATGTAACAAGACTCTGCTGTCCCCTTGGCATTGTGTGATCTACTGGTTTCCTTCCAGTTAGGAGCTCCAAAAGAACAACCCCAAAGCTATACACATCACTTTTTTGCGTCAGTTGGCCAGTCATGGCATACCTGCATGGCATAGGACACCTCTTATATGTTGGAATCAGGTGAATATTATAGTTTGCCATATCTATTCAGTACCTAAATATTAAGTGTTAAAGAAACTTCAGTTGCAAAACACAAAACTGAAGTTCACTAGAATCCTTTCTTACTGCGATGATTTGGTGAAACCCCCAGCAGATTATTACTCAGGGCCACAATCAAAAATATATTATACAGAACTATGGAAAATATTTCAGATATATGAGTTGAAATAATTACTCGGGAGCATGATATCCAAAGGTTCCAAGCACACGAGTAGAATGTAGACGAGCAGCCATATCTGGCGATTGATTTGAAAGGTTGAAATCTGCAATTTTAGCTTTGTAGTCCTCAAATAAAAGTACATTGCTCGACCGTATGTCCCGATGGACTACAGAAGGCTGGACCTTCTCGTGAAGATACTCAAGCCCTTTTGCAGCATCAACAGCAATGTTGATCCTTTGCATCCAGTCAAGTGCTGGGCCAGGCTGTGCACCAGCAACACCCTTTCTCCCTGTTGAAAGAGCAAAATTTCAAAAAGAATACACACGGTGTTATATATGTCTAGCTTTGACGGCAGGATGCATGGAATGGACGTATATAAAACCTTGAATTTGCTTAATGGTAACTCTTATGTGTATGCTAGATAAATACCATGCAAAATATCATGTAGAGAACCCATAGTAGCAAATTCGTAGGCCAGTAAGCATTGATCTCCTTCCAGACAGTACCCAAGCATGTCAACAAAATGTTCATGTTTTAATCTAGAAATAACGGAGACCTATATCCAAAGAAGGAAAAGGCCCATAACAATTGGTCAATAAAATTTGTAGATAACTTAGAATACATATGCAGATAGCTATATACCTGGCAACCATACCTGTGCGATAAATTCATTGTCAGGCTCAGGGTCAGCTGAAGTATCAAGCTTTTTCACAGCCACATGTGTCCCGTTCTCTAGAACAGCATAATACACCCTTCCATATGAACCCTCACCAACCAAAGCTTTTGACCCAAAATCATCCGTCTTTTCTTTCAGTTCATCAAATGACAATTCAGGTACTTCAATGGAGGGAGGTGCTTTTCCCTGATCACCAACTTGAGTAAAACCATTACCTGAAGCCCATATGTTAAAACGGATATGGTGTCAGCAGCAGAGACATAGAACGCAGAGATATTATGAAGAATGCGTTGATATATGATACGGAGTATCACCTACGCTTGACAAAAAGATATATGATATCACCTACTCCTTCCTTCCATAACTATCATGAACTACAGGATAACTGAACTTTGCAATAGTTCAACTGAATAACTGAATCAGCAAAAACCATCAGCTGATCAATGCCGTTCAACTGTACCAGACAAGTTTCCTCGAAGACCTCGAATAAATAGACTGTCATGTTGGTCACCAAAAAAGACGGTCTAATTGGTAGTTACAGATAGCCCCGGAGGAAGGAACTTCAAACTTGACGTTGATGAATGAATAATTGTATTAGTTAGACTAGTCTAGACTATGTGACAGTACAGTTTGGCTGTTTCAGTCAACTATCTGCTATATACAGCTAGCAATGCATGTACCCAACAAAGTTGTGTATCGCTATATTATACTCCCTCCGCCCGGAATTACTTGTCGCAGAAATGAATGTCCAAACGTATTTTCAGTTCTAGATTCATCCGTTTCTATCCATTTGTGCGACAAGTAATTCGGGGCGGAGGAAGTATACTGGTTTTTCCATCATAATGGTAGGAGGGAAATAAAGTTCTAATTGGTCAATAACCCCAAAACCGATTGCAAGTGAGACAAGTATGCCCATTGCACTGGAAATGGTACTCTCATCTAATACAAAGCTCTATCAACCAGCAGGGATGAATTACGGGCAGTCCCTTGTTATCAATTCCTAATAGTACAAACTGCCATTTGCACTAGTCCTGTAAAAAATGCCAACTGAACATGGACAAGGGTAGAAACAAGATGTGTCAGTCTGTCAGAAACTCATTTATATGTTCAGATTCTAGAAGCAGGGCATGCTCAAACGTACCATTTGCCCGTTCAGGACTGTTGGGAAACTCATTCCCATTTTCCTCATACGGTGTGTCAACATGTGCGCAGCAAAACCACCGCCGCATAATGACCAATCGATCGACTTCTCCCTTTGCTCACTTCTTGTCCCTGAAACCAGATTTGACATCAGCACAAACGGTCAGGCCAATACACGGCGGAGGCATACACGAATGACGGGGTCAGGAAAGCCTCACCTCAGCTGCCGGCGGCGGCGCAGCGAAGCAAGAATCAGACGGAGGATGGGGGCGCGGATGGTCTTGGGGGAGGAGGAGACCCTGAGCTGAGCTATCTGCCAAACTGGGACGGCGGCGAGGAGGGAAAGGGAAGAAGGGGAGAGAAGCGGGACGCGGGAGGTGATGGCGATGATGATGGCAAGGGAGTACTGGCTTGGATTTCTTTAAAGCCAAAACGAGTTTCCCCTCTGTAATCCTCCTGTCGTCGGTCGCCGCCGATTTTATTCCAGCTCGGCTCCTCCTGCTTTCCAGCTCGCCGCCGTCCGGATTGATTTTGCCTAACGTGTTTGGTGATGATCATTTAATTGATTTAACTGGCTCATCATTGCTGTCGACTGATTGTCTCGGCTTTGGATTTGGTTGCGTGGCGGTTGGCGGTGATTCTGCACTTGGCCAGGTACCACTAGTGTACAGTCAGCTCCCAGACAAAATTTCGGTGTTCTTGTTGGGGGTAGGAATCAAATAATGGGATCGCCGTCCTTTGGCAACACAATCATCTAACTGAATTAGTCACCACCCACCTGATCATAAAAAAATACTGTATTATCAACGTCTCAAATTACTTGTCTTAAATTTGTCTAGAAACGTATATGATTTTCAAAAATTCAATTCTTATATCCTATAAAAAAATATTCTTGATCCATGATAGTATTCTTCTATATATTTTTAATTTAAGTGTAGTCTTGTTCTGTGTAGAGAGCAGATTCAGGAAGATAACCATGGGACCTAAATATGGATAGCTATTAAGAGATAATTACTTGCCATGTTAAACGTGGGGTCTTATCTTTGGTGATAAACACATGAGTGGAGGATGGATTCGGTTCTCCACTCTTCGTGCTTTTACAGGGTATATAATGGCTGAGATCAGTCAGGTGTTTAGTGCTATAAACACGTTTGTTGCTAAACACGGGAGCGGCGTGGACAGTAGGATCAGGGATATGTACGGGTAGGGTGGATTTGGTTCTCTGCTCTGATTTTATAGGGGTATATAATAGAAGATACCGAGACATGATATCGCCCGTCTCATCACATAACATCGCCTGCGTCGGTCTAGAGGACCACGTCTCGAGCGACCTAGCCGCCACCCCTGTTCCTCTCCTCCACCATCTCCAGTCTCCTCATCGTTGTCGGATGAGACCGATGGACAACACCCGTTTCGATATATGATGTTTGCAGGGTGAGTTCCCTCCCATGGAGTCGTGTTGCGGCCCTGACCGACATAAACTGCTTTGGGAGTAGTGTTGTAGTCGGTGGCTTGCCTTGTCGTCGTGACAGGGGAGTCCGACGCGGCTGGCAACCCATAGCCCGGCTGGACTTGACGGAGTCAAGCAGAGAATGGTGGATAGACTATTAAAACTAGAAGTCTAGTCCATTTTTATATTGAACCTAGATTTTAACTTAGCTAGAGGTTGAATACAACATGTTTTGAGGAAAGCCTTCATGGCGAGCTTTATATCATCTCAAACAAGGATAGTCGTTAAAAATCAACCTAAGCAATAGCATCAAGGGGTTCTCTGTTCACATTTCCGGCGAATGAACCCCGAGCTATACTTGCTAATTCATGAGGTATACAATCAGTTTCTCGAGCACAGTGCTCAAAAACAACATTGTGAAAATCAACTACAGTGTTGAAACAATCATTTGTGATGGTGCCACCACCAACGGGGATCCTGCACTGTTTTCATACATTCCATCGATTGGAGATAGTCGGAGTGGACTATCAAGTTCTAAATTCTCATGCTTCCAGCTAGATCCAAGCCTTGTTTCAACGCCATGGCCTCAACAGTATAAACATCTGCTACAGGCCAGATGAAATAATTTGCCCCCACAACCAGGTTGCCAGAATCATCACGATAACCGCTCATGAAATATCAAACCCATAAGCTTATGAGAAGGAGGCATCAACCATTTAGCTTCAATATCCAGGAGGAGGTCGTTTCCAAAAGTAGTGTTTTGTCGGATGGGCTAAAGTGCATCGGGCACGGTTATAATTCAGTGCAAGACTTTGAGTGGATAGGGTGGACCGTTCCTCTGACCAAACTAATTCGTCGTTCAATTATGCCGTCTCTCCCGCCATAAATACTTGATTGTTTCGGAAAACGTTTGCAAACCTAAGAAACTTGTTGGTCTTGGAAGATTTAGCTACACAAAACAATTGCCTTCTAATGAAATTTGGCTACAAATACCTTACTCATAGCTCCACACCCCAACTTCTTTCGATTTCTTGGTTAGATCAGCAACACCTTTGCAACCTACCACACATTGCCTCATGCCCTAAACCTTCCTTCCTCACAAATGCCATCCAATCCCAGCTACCCACACTACTAAACATAACCTTCGTGCTCACAAACAATGGCCAAAAAACTTTTTTCTGGTATGACACCTGGCTCCATAGCACACCTCGAGCCAAAGTCTTCCCAAGCCTACCCTGCAAAAAAAGTCTTCCCGAGCCTCTACTCCCCACTCCCACTCCACCAACACGCACATCCTAGTCTCACACATCATGCTTTATGGGCTACTTGCGAACCTCATGAACCGGCTGACCACTGTTGCCCCAAACGAGTTTGTAGCTCTTTCTTTGTTGTTACATGATGTCCAGCTCTCAGATGGTGTGGACAGGTGCTACCTTGTGCACATATCCAACTTCTCCAAAGCAACCTGTGATATATATCACAATGTACAAAGACGAGGATGATCACGTTGATCTCATTTGGCGTTTCAGAAGCCCCAACAAAATTAAGATATTTGCTTGGCTATTATTCAGAGGTAGACTTAACACACAAGCTAATTTCTTCCACATGAACTTATCCCAGATGCTCACTGCCTGCGCTGTCCAAGAATGTCATAATACACCCTACACCTCTTCATCTCATGTCCGTCTACTACTCAGATTTGGTTACAACATGGCCTCACCACACAGGACATGTTTCAAGACCTTTATCTCACTCCTGCTGGACTTGATCCCCGTGTCTGGCCAAAACTGCTCCTCATTATCTTGTGGAAGATTTGGGACACTAGCAATGCGGATATTTTCAAGAATAAAGGTCACAACTATCTTCTTACAATTAGAAGCACTCGCAATGATCTAGAACTTTGCTTGCACCGGTTTGGAGATCCAGTTGATAAGGTAGCTGCCAAGTCTTGGCTAGATTACTTTTCCTCGCGGCTTTCCGACACCTTATAACTTCCTGGCCTAAATGGTCTCATGATTCATAAAGAAAGAGTATAATCGTGAAGTCTTCAAGACACCCTGAGGAGGGTATGGCCACTGAGCAGTGAGTACGGATGAAAGAGGCCCGCGAAGAGGCTGACCAGTGTCGTCACCCACATATGTGGATGAAATTGGAGGAAGTTGTCCTAGCATTTGTATGGCATCGATGCTCCATGGGGTCCCTCCATGCCATGTAGATGTGTTGTGTGTCAATGTAAACATCTCACTGGTGGTAAGGATGAAGTCGGCAAAGTAACAAATGAGATCGAGCGGTAGTGCTACCCAGTCCGATCTCATTGCGCCTCACAGTTTTGAGATGCCAATGTCATTGAGGGAGCGAGATGGAGAAGGTGGTCTAGTTTCTCATGGAGAAGCAGAGCAAGAGGATGTGACGACGTGGGTACACAGGTATATGTGCCTTCAGCGAAGATTTCTCGAAGGTGCATCATGGAGCAAAAGAGCATGCCTCAACATTCTTACTATTGGAATATTATGTGATCAAATGCCTATGTAAACCTCCCCGCAAAAAAGAAGCCTATGTAACCCACGAGTTAAAACGAACAAACAACTAATTACAATATTTAAGTTGTCTTTAACTGCCAATTACCACTATAGACCAGAATCAAAATCAATGCGGAACTAGAGTTCGTAGCTGGACTAGTCCTTCTCAGACTTCGAGTACTTGGCTCCTGAATTCAGAGATTCCTCCGATTTCCTTTTCTTGGGTTGAGCAACCAATCTTTTGACATAAGAAATGTAGGCATCGACGTTGAATTTTCTCTTGCAACCAGCATAATTCATGTAACGTATCTTTCCAAATACCGGACGCTCCTTCCAACCCTAAGAAAATAGTACGGTTGTAAAAACTACCCGCAAGCCTCCAAACTGTGATTAATAAATGCGTTTCCGAATAGGATTTTCAAGGGTTTAAATGCAAAATAAGGGGATCTCACAAACCTGATCATGGAGGCCACATATAGACCACATGCAACCAACATAGCCATTGGGGTCCCTGCCGTCTATGTGATACTGCAACAGATTAATTCCAAAGATTTAGTTCAAAAACATACTGCAACAGATTACAGCCGGTGCAGGTTTGATGGTTTGTCTATTGTAACAACTAACGACTGTCTAATGGTTGTTAGTTGTTGTCCTCCGTGGTTTTGTTCGGTTGCTATCAATGCAATGAGAAGCAGAACTTTTTAGCTTTCTAAAAGACTTGCCAATCGTTCCAAGTACTTAAAAGTGAACAGCCAATAACATGAACCAGGAAAGATAAAATGGTGGTTACGGCAATTTAGATATAGTTTCGAGCTATTCCCTGGGGATCTTTTTCCCAACTTGTAATGGACATCTTACATCCAACTTGTTGTAAAAGAACCAACCAAGCAAAATTTCTCTTGATTACTAGACGTAACTTGGACATCTATTTGCCACTTGCGACTAAAAGGAAATCACTGAAGAGTTACAAAAACATCTTCCGAACAATCAGCATTCACAAAGAACACTAAACGGTGTTCTTCTCTCCAGCATAGGCGACAGGAATACTTGTAGGTCATAACTATGTGCAGGACAACATAAGTCTTTGGTGGTATTGACAAGCTAAATGCCATAGAACAAATTAGGCAAAGTACAATTCTAAGCTGAAGAAAGTCAGGCAAGAAAACCTTCTGAAAATAGCACACACCATTTCAAAACTTCAGCCTTTTGCTCAAAATGGTAGCTGAAGCCTCTCAGGATGCTCGTGATGGGCATGGAATCAGAGCAGTTTCTCTAAGGCCGGCTGTTGAGTTAGTCAGTTCATAGGTTTTCGTAAAATACGAGTATTAGTTGGCAATCTAGTTGCATACTACATTACCAAAATGGTGGCTGAAGCGGTTTTGTCCTCATGTCTGTTGTAAAAATATTAGTCCTAGTCTGATGCTCCCGTTGGGCATGGAAACGGAGTCCTAGACAGTATAGCATTGTGCCTGGGTGCACTATAAATAAAGGCCTAGCCGGCCATACAAGGGGACAGGTTATTTTTCAGAGACTAGAAAACCAGAAAATTGCCATGACTGGAGGGTGGAGGCAGACAATATCTGCGTGCGCACTAGTTGATAACTAAAGTGCGTTGGATTCGGGCTGTGATGCTTCTAATTGCTACGTGATCCCTTTGGATTGTCCAGGTGATACCCATGGCTGCTGGACTTGTTTCGCCAGAGTTTGCAGTGATTGGCTGACTTCAGCCCGGCATCAACTTCACTTGTTACACCACCATATCAACATAATTTCTGTTGTCCCATAATTAGTACTATAAACAAATTTAATCAAATGTAGGCTCTTGCAACTGATGGTTCGGTACTTCGGTGTTTTCAGGAGATCTGTAATTGCATAGGATCTTACACTAAAATTTGGCAAGTTTAGTTTCTCACTCATTATGACTGTATGATGTGCTTCATGTGTTTTATCAATTGAAGCTATTTGCCAGCACCAAGAAATGCAACATAATAAAACTGTACAATGTTGCCAAACATCTCAAAATTACCTTGTCATTCAAATATATTGCTATTGAAAGTGCTTCTTCAGGTCCACTGGTCCATTCTAGAATTTTTTTGGCCCAATACATTCTGCAGAAAACTACCATGTCAGGGCAGAGCAATATGCTTTACAAAGAACATAACTGCAGAAGTAAACAATAATTTAGAACATGTCTTGTGACCCCAAGATGAAAGTGGAGCATAGATGCTCAAATGTTCTTTTTCTAAATCGCACAGATTTGCCACCTACTTGGACCTGTAAGATCTTCATGGGTTAATGGATTATAGACATAATTAGTTTAGTTTTTCATCTTTTTAGCAACAAGAATAATCTTCTCAGGCAATTCGTACCGACCCAAATGACATCAAAATAATGAAAGATCAAATAAAATGCATTAAAAATATGATCTCTAAAGTAGGCAACTAGGCATAATTTATTTTACCGCATGAATCCGTGCATTTTTCCATGGTGGACCATCTCCAACTGTGATGCATTCCAGAGCTGATAAAGAATCCAAGAAGAAACACCTAACTCGATTAGTAAATGAGGTAAGAATGACGTTAGTATCTCCAGGAGTAGAACGTGTTATTTAAAACATACAGGATCAGCTGTTTTTGCATTCTCAAGCTGCTCCCTCCTGCAAGCCAAAGTAAATTCTAGTTAAGGAGCCTTTTGCCTCACTGCTGACAAGCAGATATATATATATCCCAAATACAAAATATAGAGTATCTCACGTGTAAATGTGCTCTCTTTTGTCGGCAGCATGATCCTTCAGTGTCTTCCTCGCCCACTCCCAAGCCCCGGCTACCGAATCATAGTGAGGCTGATAGTAGCAGAAGTTGTCGGCTAGCTCTCTCCTTATTATCAGCTCCTCCAAGAAAGCATCCACTGACTGTTCCCAAACAATTGATATTTCACAGAGCTATCAGTCATTGGCCTTTCACTGTTTGATAACAATACTAACTTCAGCACAGAAATTCAGATTTGCAGTTTGGTGCTGTTAAGAAGAAATACATTCTGACATCTAATGATATAGGAGTATTATTTTATTGCATAAGGTCTCAAATCACAAGATTCACAAAGTAAACAATGGCACCTTGGGACTAAGATGGCGACGTTTTTTTGCCTCGAGAGCACATCTTTGTGCTGAAATATGCCCAAAATGCAGGTAGGGAGAGAGGCCGGACAATGCCGTTGGCTTTGTGGGATAATTCCGGTCCGAATCATAGCTCTTGATCCTCTTCGTTAGGAACCCATCCTTGGTACCCAGAAGTGCCTCCATTGCTGCCGCCTCGCCTGGCTCGCACCAGTCAATCTCTGGCACGTCCTCTGCCTGGCTGCAGCATCAGCAAAGAATCGAGCACCACTCATAACAAGTTCTTCATTCCACATCACATATGCAGTAAATTTATCGGAACACATCCGGACCTGCAAATCGTGTCAATTAGCGTATCCCAACCAATGTCCTTTGGCTGCTCCCTGTCCCATGGCACCACCTCTGCCAACTCGGGGAACTCGACCAGGTACTCATCCAACACCTTGTTCATCTTGCTTCTGAAGGTCTTGGCAGAGTACTCCAGCTTCCCCGATGCCGCCCATACCGGCACCACGTTGTGCGCGTCCACCTGTGTGCCAATGCCACAAAGCCCACTTGTCTCTCAGTCGAATTCCCCTGAAAACGACTGCAACTTCCCTTGTGATTCCGGTTCGAATTCTACCTGGTGAACGGCCACACTGGCAGCATCACGGCACAGCGCGCCGACTACCGCGTCCAGTGCCTCGCGAACCGGGCGGAGCGGTGAGAAGTCGGCGACCAGCGCCGACGCCCCGAGCCGCCGCACCAGCGCTGGTATCTCCGTGGGCCCACCTGTCAGCGAAACGTGATAAACGGTTACAATACATTTCTCGTGCAGGGAATCGGTTCCCTCTTTCGAAAGCGTGGGGCCGGCAAGTCAGTTGCTAGAAGGGGATCAAGGCGAAGGGCGTACCAGTAAGGAGGAAGAAGGGGATGCGGCGGGTGGCGGCGTCGGCGGCGAGCCGGCGGAGGCCACGGAGGAGGAATCCGAGTTGGCGGCGGCGCGCGGAGAGGAGGAACGGCTTCGGGAACAGGGAGAATGCGACGGCGAGCGGCGCCGCGGAAGCGGCGGCGAGGCTCGCCGCGTGGAGGAGCGCCCAGTTGTCGGCTAGCCGCTGGTCCCGCAGCATCCAGTAGACCACCGGGCCGGGCTTCGCGCCAGCAGGGGGCAGGCCCTGCCTCGGGTGGACCACCCGCACGCGGGCTTGGTGGACCGGCGCCGTGACCGCCAGGCCTGGGCTAGGGCTTGCGCTCGGCGCCATCGCGCGGTGGGAGACGGTGCGACGGGGACGAAAAGAAGAGCGAGGGAATACAGGGGTTGATCAAACGTGCGCCTGCGCTTTGGGTGCTCTCGGTGTAGGAAGGCTGGAGTTTTTGGCTACTTGGCTGTTTGGGTGATTGGGTCTCGGGGTTGATGGTGTATGGACTAGCTCCTGGCATGCACTACACAAAGTGGTGTGAGTTATGGCCAGAAAACGGCCACGTCATGGGCCATGGGTCCACACTAAACGCTACCGCATAGACCTGGCGTATAAGGCACGTCCAACGCGGCAGCTTGGAGAGAGCCGTCAGAGATTAAGGGGCTGTTTGGATTACTATCAAAACTAGCCCCGCCAAAAAATTAGCTAGCCCGCGTGGCTGTTTGGATAGGAGCCTAAAAATTGCCTCGCCCAGCCTTTGAGGCGCTTCTCCATGTTAATCTCGTCGATGCGCGGATGAAGCGAGGGCGCGGAAAAGCGTCGCCAAAAAATTAGCGATGGACTCCCTTGTGATTTGGTGGATGCTGCCCCAGTTCATACATGGTATGTTTGGTTTAAGCCCCAACTTGTAGGAATTTGTGGCTTGCAATATTTTTATATGTCCACTACATTGTTATACTCTCGGAATAAAAACCTCGGTGTGGAAGTATTCATGGAAATAACCGGGAATACTTGATGCGGAATTGTACTTAAGAAAATATACTTAAGGAAGCCGGTACGGCTATACTGGAATACAGAACACGGTTTATATGAATACACTGGAATTATACCCGGGAACAGTATAGAGCGGAATGCTAGGTTGTCCGTAGGATTGGCTCTATGGATTGTTAAAGCCTGCGAGTTTGATTTTGAATTCAAACTCGGCGCATGACTCACACATGCGTGTATGGGACCTAATTGATTAACGATATTTGGACTCGGTAACTGGCTATTAATTATTGTGGTTGGTTTGACAAGTCACGAGTCCTAACTGGAAACAGATTGAAATATCTGGAACTTGGAGCCTATATAAGGTCCCACCCTCTAGCCTCAATATGCATTGTGAGCGGCACAATCGATAAGGCAGAGGAATAGAGGGTAGGCCGTTTAGCTCTAAAACCCTAATTTTCTAACATTGGTATCAGAGCCGGTTAGGGTTAACGACGTTGTCGTCAACTCGATTCGATCCATAACCAATTCCGCTGCATACTCTGCCAATTCGATCGTGGTCAACTTGATACACGGGCAATCTAAACCAAGGTTAGCTTGGGAATCAAACTAGATCGATCTTTTGTGCGCTTCGTGGAGATGCCTGGCTACAGATCGATAATAGAGCCCCGCCGCTCACAAGTCGATCCTGAATTCCCGACTCATTTGCTCGCCAAGCGCCGCCGAACTCCTGCCTCGCGGCGGCACACGCCAGGTCTTCCCCGCCTGGAATCCGCCATCAGCCACCGCCCCAAGTCGCCGACTCAGCCCGAGGCCCAATCTCCAGCCGCCCCTCCGCCAGCAGCTCGATGCAGCTCGCGTTGAGCAGCTAGCAGTCCGCGCTGGTGCCGGCCGTCGTCGTCGTCCGCTGAATCACCAGACCCCAAGTCGCTGACCTCACTCTGTTTACTCGCCTGCTCCTAGCCATCCACCTCGACGGGTCATCAGATCCCCGTTAATGATGCTAGTGATGAGGAATTAATTCTTCACACATGCGACCTTCATCTACCACTCAGATTGAGGAAGGAGAGTGTAGATAATCTCTCGCCACTGCGGAGCTTGTTTGTTGCTGTTGCATGTACAATATTACTTGGATGTTCAGACGAATTGACGAACTGAGTTAGATATAGGCGCCTTGTTCCTACTACTAGTACTACTTGCATGAGGAATTGGGATTTCTTTGCCGATATCTACAAATTGGTAACACTTCTCTCGCAATGATTCTTTTTAGGGATAATTGTATTCATACCCTTAGTTGTGTCCCCCTCAACCGAATTGCCCCTTGTTTTTGAAAACACGTGGTCTTGCCCAACCCACTTTGTCGTCTTGTGCTTTTGCCCTTTGACCGTCACTTTGAAAACTTCATAACTAATTCATACTAAATCAGAAAAATGCAAATAAGATACCAAAATGTTTGGAAAAACATCACCTGTATGTCAATGTCACTTGCATTCATGACAAAAGTGTTGGTAAGTGCCCATCCGAGTTTTAGCTCTTATCATACCACCATGAACAGAAAAATCTAAAAAAAATTGAAAAATTCATACATTCCATCGATTGGAGATAGTCGGAGTGGACTATCAAGTTCTAAATTCTCATGCTTCCAGCTAGATCCAAGCCTTGTTTCAACGCCATGGCCTCAACAGTATAAACATCTGCTACAGGCCAGATGAAATAATTTGCCCCCACAACCAGGTTGCCAGAATCATCACGACTTCCATGAATGTCATTCCCTCATGAAACTTGGCAAGCACTTAAAACATTTGCAATTCTTTGCCACCAAATTTTTCATGAATTTTTCAATTTTTTTTAGATTTTTCTGTTCATGGTGGTATGATAAGAGCTAAAACTCGGATGGGCACTTACCAACACTTTTGTCATGAATGCAAGTGACATTGACATACAGGTGATGTTTTTCCAAACATTTTGGTATCTTATTTGCATTTTTCTGATTTAGTATGAATTAGTTATGAAGTTTTCAAAGTGATGGTCAAACGGTCAAAGGGCAAAAGCAAAAGACGAGAAAGTGGGTTGGGCAAGACCACGTGTTTTAAAAAACAAGGGGCAATTCGGTTGAGGGGGACACAACTAAGGATATGAATACAATTATCCCTTCTTTTTAAGGGGTTAGTTCCCACGGAAATTTTACGGTTTGGAAAAGATAAATCATGTTATTTGTTTTTGCGGAGAAAACAAACCGGAAAAGACCAAAATTTAAATGCCATTATTGTGGATATAAAATGACTACTTATGTCATGATCATCGTAAGGTTCTTTCGTTCCTGAATATGAGAGGACACAGATTGTGTGGAAAATTATGTGCAATCTGGAATATATTTTTAGACAATACTCTCATAAAGTGATCAATAATATTTATGGATTATATTCTTGTTGAAAATCATAGTGTACAAATTGCATGGATAATCAGTGCAATCTGGAATATATATATAGGCATCTGCTGGGAATACATTTTGCTGGATATATATTGGTTAACTGTATGCAGAATTTATTGAAAGAACTGAATTTTCAATTTAACTTCATTGCGATATGGGACATTATTTGCTCTATGGAGGAAGATAGAAACTCTCCGAGGGAAGGATCTTTCCAAATATTATTGGTTACACCTCGAAGAGGAAGATATAATATTTTTTTCAATGCAATTAGGCAAAGTGGAAGGTATGTCTATAACTTGTATGCACGGGATTTTTTCATATATCATATACTTCCATGCAAACAATTCCAAGGAAATGCTAAAGTTAATAAACTTGGAATTGGAAATTATGCCCTGAGACTCCATTTTGTGGAGGAAAATTATTATTGATGGATACACTATTATACTAATCTTGCATGAGAAGGAATTCAAACAATGTCTATTATGACAATCACTTATTTGTGGCAGAAGTTGGGAACCACCCCGTGGAAAATTAAGGAATTTTGCTCTCACTTAACGGTATGCACATTGTTAATATTTGCATTAAATATGAATCTGTCACTACTTTTTCAAATAATTGGATTGTGGATTTAAGCTTCTATGTATTATATTGCTGGAATACAATAGCAATTTTATTGACTCGCTAACAATACCAAAGGAAATTATATATATTGTGTGGTTTGTCATTGCTGCTAAATCTTATACACTTTGGAATTGGAAATTTTACCATGAAACTCCCTGGTGGAGGAAGGGTGTTATTGTTATAGGAAACACTATATGCAACTTCAATGTGAAGAGATTTAATTTATGGTTCTATCTAGGAACCCATTGTTTAAAAAGAAATACTATTTGGAAAAGGAAGAGTGGAAATATTGCTCAATGATAAAATTAGTGCATTACCGAATTTCACACAATGGTCTATTCTTTCTTGATGGTCCATTGGAAGTTAGCAACCCAAATTGTTATTTGGGGAAGATAACTCCGTAGAGAGGAATGTTGATAATGGGAACACATGCTTGGAATTTATTATTTTTGTTATGGATGACTTGGTCACATATAATGGAACGGAATCGAGTGGCTTTCTAATTCCGAATTTTGAAACTTTAGTGGGAGGAATTTGATTTCTGAAGTGTGACGACCCTGGCTTAATCATGCACTAACCATACACGCAAATGCACACGATCAAGCCTAAGGACTCACTTGAAGATATCACAACACAACTCTAAAACATAAATAAAGTCATACAAGCTTTATATTACAAGCCAGGGCCTCGAGGGCTCGAATACATAGCTTGATGGCATACAAGTGTTAGCGGAAGCATCAGATATCTGGGTACATATATATTACAGAAATAGAGATAAGCCTTTAGAAAGGCGGGGCAAAATAAAACACTACGATCGAAAGGCGTAGGCCTCCTGCCTAGGACCCTCCGAATCCTACTCCTGGTCGTCAGTCGGCTCCTTGTAGTAGTACTCGCCGGGAGGGTAGTAGTAGTAGCCGTAGTCGTCGACGGGGGCAGCTAACTCAGGGGCTCCGTCATCTGGCGGCGTCAATTGAATATGGGGAGAAAAAGAAAATAAAGCAAACATGAGTACTCATCCGAAGTACTCAGCAAGCAAGGATCTACACTACATATGCAACATTTTCAAAGGAGGCTGTATATGTGGACTGGGCTACAGAAATGCCAGAATAGAGGGGAAAGCCTAGTCCTGTCGAAGACTAGCATCTTCATCATCTTCAGCGATCTTGCAGCATTAGAAGAGTGCAGAATAACATAATGTAAAGTAGTAGTAGTGTTATCAACCTCGCCCAGAGATCCGTCCTCGACTCCCTGCGAGAAAGCAATCCCAGAGCCATACTATCCAGTTATCATCTTAAGTCACTAGTTCTAGTTGTACCGATCGGGATACAACTCCGAGTGTCCGTTACCGTAGGACAGGCTATCGATAGATGTTTTCTACCCTGCAGGGGTGCATCAACTTACCCACCACGCTCGCTTAACTCCGGCCGGACACACTTTACTGGGTCATGCCCGGCCTCGGCTAAGCAACACGCCGCAACCCGACCTAGGCCCTAAAGAGAGGTCAGCACGCCGGACTAAACCTATGCCCCCAGGGGTCTTAGGCCTTCGCCCTGGGAACCCTGCACGTTGCGAGGATGCCCCGGAAGCAGACCTAGCCCCCTTAATACAAGCGCAGGCTTAACCAGTCTAATCCAAAGCGGGCCGCTCCTCGCTGACGTCAATAGAGCTTCGGCTGATGTATACGACGCAGAACGCCCATACTATGCCCACGTGATGGTTAGTGCTATCAGGCCAGAGGCTCCTCGATTCAAATATCCAAACCGTTAGTGGATTAGGAGCACGCGGTAACGAGCAGAGACTCACGAAAGATGTGACCCCGTCGCCCCGTCTCGAGGACTTGCGGCGAGGGCTAAGAATGCCCGGCCACGCCTTGTGTTCAACTCTCGGGCACCATCCAGGTCCACCCGATTCCACATCACTCGCAATTAAGCTCGCGCGGGTACCCCTCAGGGCCGACCCGTCTTTAGTATCATGGTTCAGTGTTCAGTCATAGTAACCAAAGTATCCGTGTGTCTGACACCAAGGGGAACCCTGAGGAATCACCCTCAATGGAATTCCCTCTGATGTTACCGTCAAGGTGAACGTAAGAGGAATCACCCTCGAGGTCCACCCTTGAGGAGTTGCACGACAGTGTCGGTTTCGGGGGTGGTGTAGGAGGAATCACCCTCGCTGACCACGACTGATTAACTAACCTACAAGGTTATCATCAGAAGTGCTGACGAGGTATCACCCTCGGCACTCGATAGTAACCTAGTAGTGTCGAGCATCTAAGGGGAAGTGTCGTGCGGTGTCGGGGCCTGGTCTTCGATCCCGTTGCTCGGGTCTTCTGATAATCCAGCGAGGCAGTCGGGACAAGTGGGGTCTCTAATAGGTCTCTACCCAGCCTATACTAAACAGTTTAGGATAACAGGTAGGTATCATTAGCAGGTTACACTAAACAGGCTATGCAGCAGAAATAGGATAACAACAGTAGCAGTAACTTCTAATGCAAGAATAAGAGAGAAGAGAGTGGGCGATATCGGAATGCTCAAAAGGGGGGTGCTTGCCTGTTTGCTCGGCGGCAAGGGCATGGTCGTCGACAGTGTCGTCGGGCTCCTGAGCGGCGTCGGCCTCGGGAGCTACGTCAACGTCGGGGTCTATCGAGAGAGAAGAGGGGGAAGAAACAATAAATGCACAGCAAACGATGCAATACAGGCATGCTATGCTAAGATGCAGTGCAGGGTTTCCTAAAGTATGTCTAAGGCATTTTTAGCTACTTTAGGATTTAAGTTGGATTTATTATCCGGTGTATATGCACTATTCATATACCGAATACGGCCTCGAAGTTGCGGTTTCACCTACGTAGGGGGTTCCGACATAGAAACAGACGACACGATCAGATTCGTCTCGTCGTTCTGAGCAACTTTCATGTTTTAAGTTTTTCGATCCGAGCTACGGTTTAAAAGTTATTAATTTTCAAAGTTTAAATGATTTTCTAGAATTATTTTTATTATCAGAAAATGATATATGACGTCAGCATGAGGTGTGGATGACGTCAGCAGGTCAACAGAGCTGACCAGGGTCAAATATGACATGTGGGTCCAGTGGGACCCACATGTCAGCCTCTGTTAGCCTAACAGAATTTGATTAAAACTAATCAGAGGTTAATTATCCACTGGGTCCCACATGTCAGTGCCTCATTAACTAACTAATTAAATTTTATGTATAAAAATGTTTTAATTAATTTAATTATACGGTGGGGCCCGTATGTTAGTGACTGGGCTGCCCAGTCAGCACAGTTGACTGGGTTAACCAGTCAACTGGGGCCCCCAGGGCCCACGGTCAGTGGCTCAGGGGTGGGACCCACCCATGCCACATCGGCGACGTCACCGGAGTTGCTCCGGTGACCGAAATCGCGGCGGCCGATCGCCGGAGCGCGTCGGAATTGCGCTGCGGGGCACCGTTTCACGCGCGGTTTGTTGCGTTCGAATGCTGGAAGAGCGCCGCATTGAGTGGTGACCTTGGACTGACCGGAGATGGCCGGAAATGGCGCCGGCGATGAGCCAAAATGGCGCCGGAGTTCGGGCCTCGTCGGGCTCGACGCTACACGGCGCGGGGAGGGGTGCTAGGGGTCTCGCTGGACTCGCACGAGCTCCAGGAGCTCGATGCTGGGTCCGGTTGCACGTGACGGCGACGCTGGCCACAACAACGAGCTCGTCGGAGGCCGTGGGTTCGGGCATTCGCGGTGCGGCGAGCTACGGACGTGGCAGGATAAGGGAGAAGAGGGAGTGGGTGTCGGAGCTCACCGAGCGGCACGTTGAAGGCCCTCGAAAGGTTAGTAGCAGCAGGAGCTCGCCGGAGATGGAGGGGATCGCCGGCGGTAGCAGCAAAGGGGGCGACTCGATCCGCGTGTTGCGGGGCTCCCCGGCTCCCGATCGTGGTCGAAGACGATGCAATCGACGACGGCGAAGCTGATGGGCTTGGTGACGAGACGAGGCGATGGCGGTGGCTACGCAAACGGCGGAGGGGCGGCGATGGTTGCGCTCGGGCAACGCGAGCAGAGGGGGAGAGAGAGCGTGCTAGCGAGGGGAGAGAGGGGAGAATGGTCGGGGAGGACCAGGGGAGGTGGATGGGGTGCGTCCTTTTCCTCGCGGGCGTCGGTGGCTGTCGGTGGCGTCGGCGTGTCGACGCCGCACCGGCGCGCGCGCGCTCGGCCAAGGCGCGGCCGACACGACGAAGGAGAGAGAGGGATTTGGGCCAGGTGGGCTGGTTTTCGGGGCACTGTGCACTTAGGCCCAGTGCACGGTGCCTCGTTTTATTTTTCTTATTTTCTGTTTTTCTTTTTCTTTATTTATTTTCTGTTTTGCAATTGTTAGACCACTTTTGCTATTTTGTAAAATGTGGGACTTGGCCCAAATATTACAGCGCATTATTACCTCTCACCAGAAACTTGTTTGGATAAAGTAAGATTTTATTTGCATTTGATTTAATTATAAATGATTTAAATAGTGCTGTTTTGGTGCTGTTTCATGATGTTGGAGTCATTTAGCTAATTCCATTATCATTGTTTATATTTTTTAAAGTGCTTCTGGAATATTTGTTATTTAGTGAACATTTTTCCCATAGTGTTTGAGCAAATTTCTTTTACACTTTTGAATTTGAGTTGATTTTCAGAATAGAATTTGAATTGAATACTTAACCAAAGTGATTAGGCACTGCAAATTGAGATGACTTGGCATACTTAGCAGAGTGTCACAGTGACTATTACACAGGGGTGTTACAAATTCTCCTCCTCTAAAAGGAATTCTCGTCCCGAGAATTTAGGAGGTAGAAGGAAAGAGGTCGGGATATTCTTCCCGAAGATAATCCTCGCGTTCCCAAGTGGCTTCATCTTCAGTGTGATTCGACCACTGTACTTTCAGGAACTTGGCCGTCTTCTAACGAGTTCGACGTTCAGCTTCATCGAGAATGCGGACCGGATGCTCCTTATAAGATAGGTCATCCTGCAAATCAAGCATCTCGTGATCCACTGCGCGGTGAGGAGATTCCTTGGAGCATTTACGAAGTTGCGACACGTGGAAGACATCATGGATATGAGAGAATTACGATGGCAACTCCAATTTATATGCCACCTGTCCACGTCTAGCCACGATGCGGAAAGGACCAATATAGCGAGGAGCTAGCTTGCCCTTGATTCCGAAACGACGAGTGCCCTTCATAGGAGTGACACGAAGATAAGCTTGATCACCTGGTTGATAAGTCAGACCCCATCGCTTGCGATCATAATTGCTCTTCTGGCGGTCCTGAGCCGCCTTGAGATTTTCTCGGACAATTCTGACTTGTTCTTCGGCATGTTGAATAATGTCCGGTCCCACGAGAGGTCGTTCCCCAGTTTCTGACCAATTCAGAGGGGTTCGGCATTTACGCCCGTATAGCACTTCGAAGGGGGCCATTTTCAAGCTGGCTTGATAACTGTTGTTATAAGAGAATTCGGCAAACGGGAGAGATTCTTCCCACTTCTTACCGAACGATATAACACAAGCCCGAAGCATATCTTCAAGCACTTGATTAACTCGCTCAACTTGTCCTTGGGATTGAGGATGATAAGCTGAACTCCAGGTAATGTGAGTTCCCATAGCTTCTTGAAAACTTTCCCAGAATTTGGAGGTAAAAAGACCGCCACGGTCTGAACTGGTCTCCTTCGGAATACCGTGGAGTGAGACGATCCTGGAGATATACAACTCTACTAACTGGCTAGCAGTGATAGTCTCCTTGACAGGCAGAAAATGAGCAACCTTGGAAAGTTGGTCGATGACGACAAGAATACCATCGTGACCTTTCCGAGACTTGGGAAGACCAGTAATGAAATCCATCTGGACTTTATCCCATTTCCACAAAGGAATAGGGAGTGGTTGAAGAATTCCAGCAGGCTTCTGATGTTCTGCTTTCACGTGACGGCAAACATCACATTCAGCAACGTATCGAGCAATGTCCTGCTTCATTTTGGACCACCAATACCTTTGACGAAGATCACGATACATCTTGGTGCTACCCGGATAGATAGACAGCGGTGTATCATGAGCCTCCTTCATGACTTTGTCAGTCATAAGTTCGAAGCGAGGTACCACGATGCGGTCTCTGAAATATAAGGTTCCATCTTTAGCAATTGAGAAATCCCTGCACTTATCAAGGTGAAGTTGTTTCTTCATTAGATCCACTTCGGCATCTTTGGCTTGCGCAATCTTTACAGCCTTCTCAAGATCTGGCTGTACCACAAGGTTATTAAGAGAACCCTGCGGAACGATACAGATGTTCAACTTGTGCAACTCTTCATAAAGCTGGGGTTGAGCTTGCTTAACCATGAGGTTATTGCAATAGGACTTGCGGCTCAAGGCATCAGCCATCACATTAGCCTTGCCAGGAGTATAATAAATACCACAGTCATAGTCCGTAATTGTTTCCAACCATCGCTGTTGACGAAGATTAAGATCCGGTTGGGTGAGCAAGTACTTCAGACTTTGATGGTTGGTATATATCTCACACCGGTTACCAAGAAGGTAATGTCGCCACTGCTTCAAAGCATAGATCACAGCAGCGAGTTCGAGATCATGCACTGGATAGTTTTCTTCATGCGGATGCAATTGTCGCGAGGCATATGAAATTACTTTACGCTCTTGCATTAGGACACAGCCTAATCCCTGACAAGAAGCGTCACAATATATCACAAAGTCCTTGCATGAATTGGGAGGAGCAAGCACTGGAGCAGAAGTAAGCTTGTCCTTGAGGGTCTGGAAACTCTCCTGACACTTGTCTGTCCACTCAAACTTAACGCCTTTGTGGAGCAGATTAGTCAGGGGCTTGGCAATCTTGGAAAAGTTCTCGACGAATCGACGACAATAACTTGCAAGGCCGAGAAAATTGCGGACTTGCTTGGCATTCTTCGGAGGAGTCCAGTCAAGAATAGCCTGAACACGCTCCGGGTTAAAGGCGATACCGTCCTTGGAAATCACATGTCCAAGGTAGGTCACTTCAGAAAGCCAGAATTCGCATTTAGAGTACTTGGCATACAACTTGTGTTCTCGAAGCCTCTCCAAAACAAGGCGAAGATGCTCGGCATGTTCTTCCTTATTCTTCGAATATACCAGAATATCATCCACATATACCACGACGAACTTGTCGAGGTAATCCATGAATATATAATTCATCAGGCGGGAGAACGTAGCGGGAGCATTTGTTAGGCCAAATGACATGACAGTGTATTCATAGGAGCCATAACGAGTAACGAAAGCGGTCTTGGGAATATCCTCTTCATAGACACGGATCTGGTGATAACCCAACCTCAAGTCGAGTTTAGAGAACACCGAAGATCCAGCAAGTTGATCATATAGGTCATTGATCCGGGGAAGCGGATATTTATTCTGAATGGTTGCCTGGTTGATAGAACGGTAATATTAAACCAACCTATTCGTACCATCTTTCTTCTTGACAAAGAGAGACGATGCTCCCCAGGCAGAGGAACTAGGACGGATGAAGCCCTTCTTAAATGACTTATAAATTTCTTCCTTAAGCTCAAGAAGGTGATGTGGTGGCATCTTGTAAGGACGCTTTGCAATAGGAGTAGTGCCAGGCTTCAAGTCAATGACAAACTTGACAGCTCTAGCAGGGGGTATTCCTGGAAGTTCTTCTGGAAAAACATCCTGGAATTCGCAGACAACTGGAACGTTCTCTATCCCCTCAAGCGGAGAAGCGTTCAACGCATTCAAGGCATAAATCTGAGCCTCGGCGTTCTGAGTGAGGTGAGCATGATAATTCACTAGCTCATTTGATGGGTGCAGGAGGTGTACAACTTTAGTAGCGCAATTGATTGAGGCATAGTGAGCCTTCAACCAATCCATACCCAGAATAAGGTCAATTTTGGAAGAACTCGGGATAATTGGGAGTGCCTAAAATTTCAACCCCTCAATTTCAACAGTGACTTCGGGGCTGAACAGGGAGGCTCGACATCTACCCGCGGGAGTGTCAACCCCTAACGAATGATGTAGGTTGTCACACTTAACGCCATGCATGAATGCAAAGTCTTCCGACATGAATGAATGCGATGCTCCTGAATCAAATAAAATAGATGCAGGTACTGAATTAACAAGAAGTGTACCCATCACGGTTTCAGGTTGATCTTGAGCTTTAGCCATGTTGACATGATAGTTCTGTCCACGACCATAAGAAGGTCTGACATTGTTGTTACGCTGCTGGGGAATTCCACGACCATTACCACGGCCAGCAGAAGGAAGTGCTAACTGATTCTGATTCTGAGTACAATCTCTGGCATGGTGACCTGGCTGGCCACACTTGAAGCAGAGTCCACTGTCAGGACGTGGTGCGGGAGCTCGAGGTGGTGGAGCTCGAAGAGGCTGCCTCGGTGGTGGAGGAGGCAGACGAGGTGCGGCATATGCAGGCCTGTACACTGGAGCTGCTGGACGGTACATGCTCTGTGGAATCCATATGCGGCGCTTCTGGGAAGACAAGCCCGAAGATGAGCCCGCTTCACGAGTGCGTCTAGTAGCTTCCTTGTGCTTCTTCAGACCAGTCTCGACCATGATAGTCTTATTCACCAAGGTGGCGAAGTCAGGATAGTCTTGGACGAGCAGGGCTAACTGAATGTCATGGTGTAGCCCTTCACGAAACTTCTCCTGCCTACGAGCATCAGTGGGGATGTCTTCTTCAGCATAGCGAGATAAGTCAAGGAACTCGCGCTGATAGACTTCTACAGACTTGTTGCCCTGAACGAGGCTGTGGAACTCGGCCTTCTTCCGAGCTATAACAGCTTGAGGAATATAGCGGGCGCGAAAAGCAGTCTTGAACTCCACCCAGGTAACGACAGTTCCCGGAGGTAGGGTCTGTCGGTGAGTGGCCCACCATTGTGCGGCGGGTCCCTTCAAGAAGTAGGTCGTGAATGTGACAAAGCTGACAGGGGGAACATCAGCTGACTCCATCTCATAGAAGATGTCACGCAGCCAATCATCGGCATCCAGCGGATTAACAGTGTTGCGGAATATCGATGGGTTGAGTCGGACAAACTCTGGCAGCGTAATTGAAGGTGGCTGCTGGTTGACATTGGGTCGGGGGAACTGATTGATCACCCCTTGCATGAACTGACGGTTCAATTCAAACTGTTGCATCATCGCTGCCATATAATCAGGCGGTGGCGGCGGTGGTGGATTGTTATCAGCCATCCTGCTAAATTCAACAGGGGTAGTTTAGCAGAAGCCATTGCGAGTGTTTTAGCAACATGCATGATGTAACGCGATGGAATATAAGTAGTACAACAGATGCTTATTAGCAGTCATTAAGTCATACAGGTCCATATAGAGTCGGTTACATTTGGGTAGCATAACGGCGCAAATTTAAAAGCTAGACATACTAGGCGGCGCGCAGGCACACGGTAAGGAAGTACACAACGAGACATAGCAAAGGCTACATCAACGTCGGAGAAAACCACTGAAACGGGGTAGCTGCAAGTGCGGACGATGGACGTTCGTCGCAGAAGGATCCTGTGCTCCATGTGCACTCTGATGCAGAACCCGGTCTCGAGCTGAAAGAAGAGGTCCACGTGCAGGTGTGTGACCTCCCACAGCAGGCCAATCAATCCCTGGTGGCATCTTGGTCCTGCGCGGGTAAAGGATCTGCTCCGGATGTATCCCTGCATGAACAACTGGTAGCAACTGCGTCATAGCCTCGTAGAGTCGTACTCGAGTGGCAAACAACTCGACAGCCAGAGCCCGAACAGTGCGATCCAGAGCCTGAGTACACTGAATCAGAACTCGTGGATCGTAGCGACGAGGCTCGTACGGGGCATAGGTAGCTGTGTAGTATCCAGTAGCATCTCCAGCAGGGGCATACGGAATGTATCGGAACTCAGAGTCATCCAAGCTAGTGTTGTGCTCCCCTCGGAGACGTGCGACAACAGAGTAGGCGGCATCATGGACTGCCATCTCAATCGTCACGCCGATACCGTGGAAAAGGTACAGCTCGGTGTCTGAGTCATCCTGATGATCATAGATGCGAACATCAGCATAGTACTGCTCCTGGTTGAACTCGCGGTAAACCTCGTAGACCATGTACTCAGGGTACCAGCGGTAACCCAGTCTGGTCAAGAGAGCGATCAGAACAGCTAGAAACCCAGGGGCATCACGAGCCCAAGTGCGAAGCACAAGCTGCGTCGTGGGGCGCGGTGGAAACAGGCGATCCATCTGAAATAAATGAAATTCAGGATTGTCACTTGACAAGGAGAAGCATAATAGATCTCGAAGAGAAAGGTTAAACAAAACAATGGAAAGGAAAATGATTATCAGACTAATCAGATCAATGACAGGGAAATCGCACAGATATCCAGCTCTCCGGGTGGACGGGATTTACGAGATCCTAAGTGTCGGTGTTAGTAAATTTATTAAACCCGAATAGAAGAGAGATCAGAGTCCCAGAGTAAAGACGAGGAATAAAAGATCCTAATACCACCCAATTGGCGATGTGGGCCCGTAAGACACACAGCCAAGTTAGCAAAACAGTTTTTGGTTTCTAGACTCGACTTCGGCCAAGGAGTTGGAAAGGGGGGGGGGGGTTCCTATAGGCAGTCGGCTTTGATACCAACCTGTGACGACCCCGGCTTAATCGTGCACTAACCATACACGCAAATGCACACGATCAAGCCTAAGGACTCACTTGAAGAAATCACAACACAACTCTAAAACATAAATAAAGTCATACAAGCTTTATATTACAAGCCAGGGCCTCAAGGGCTCGAATACATAGCTCGATGGCATACAAGTGTCAGCGGAAACATCAGATATCTGGGTATAGATATATTACAGAAATAGAGATAAGCCTTTAGAAAGGCGGGGCAAAATAAAACACTACGATCGAAAGGCGTAGGCCTCCTGCCTAGGACCCTCCGAATCCTACTCCTGGTCGTCAGTCGGCTCCTCGTAGTAGTACTCGCCGGGAGGGTAGTAGTAGTAGCCGTAGTCGTCGACGGGTGTAGCTAACTCAGGGGCTCCGTCATCTGGCGGCGTCAATTGGATATGGGGAGAAAAAGAAAATAAAGCAAACGTGAGTACTCATCCGAAGTACTCAGCAAGCAAGGATCTACACTACATATGCAACATTGTCAAAGGAAGCTGTATATGTGGACTGGGCTGCAGAAATGCCAGAATAGAGGGGAAATCCTAGTCCTGTCGAAGACTAGCATCTTCATCATCTTCAGCGATCTTGTAGCATTAGAAGAGTGCAGAATAACATAATGTAAAGTAGTAGTAGTGTTATCAACCTTGCCCAGAGATCCTTCCTCGACTCCCTGCGAGAAAGCAATCCCAGAGCCATACTATCCAGTTATCATCTTAAGTCACTAGTTCTAGTTGTACCGATCGGGATACAACTCCAGAGTGTCCGTTACCGTAGGACAGGCTATCGATAGATGTTTTCTACCCTGCAGGGGTGCACCAACTTACCCACCACGCTCGCTTAACTCCGGCCGGACACACTTTACTGGGTCATGCCCGGCCTCGGCTAAGCAACACGCCGCAACCCGACCTAGGCCCTAAAGAGAGGTCAGCATGCCAGACTAAACCTATGCCCCCA
Organism: Thinopyrum elongatum; assembly: GCA_011799875.1. Classification (NCBI taxonomy): domain Eukaryota; kingdom Viridiplantae; phylum Streptophyta; class Magnoliopsida; order Poales; family Poaceae; genus Thinopyrum; species Thinopyrum elongatum. The sequence continues at coordinate 309,711,267 of CM022303.1, read as the reverse complement.
GGGGTCTTAGGCCTTCGCCCTGGGAACCCTGCACGTTGCGAGGACGCTCCGGAAGCAGACCTAGCCCCCTTAATACAAGCGCAGGCTTAACCAGTCCAATCCAAAGCGGGCCGCTCCTCGCTGACGTCAATAGAGCTTCGGCTGATGTATACGACGCAGAACGCCCATACTATGCCCACGTGATGGTTAGTGCTATCAGGCCAGAGGCCCCTCGGATCAAATATCCAAACCGTTAGTGGATTATGAGCGCACGGTAACGAGCAGAGACTCACAAAAGATGTGACCCCGTTGCCCCGTCTCGAGGACTTGCGGCGAGGGCTAAGAATGCCCGGCCACGCCTCGTGTTCAACTCTCGGGCACCATCCAGGTCCACCCGATTCCACATCACTCGCAATTAAGCTCGCGCGGGTACCCCTCAGGGCTGACCCGTCTTTAGTATCATGGTTCATTGTTCAGTCATAGTAACCAAAGTATCCGTGTGTCTGACACCAAGGGGAACCCTGAGGAATCACCCTCAATGGAATTCCCTCTGATGTTACCGTCAAGGTGAACGTAAGAGGAATCACCCTCGAGGTCCACCCTTGAGGAGTTGCACGACAGTGTCGGTTTCGGGGGTGGTGTAGGAGGAATCACCCTCGCTGACCACGACTGATTAACTAACCTACAAGGTTATCATCAGAAGTGCTAACGAGGTATCACCCTCGGCACTCGATAGTAACCTAGTAGTGTCGAGCATCTAAGGGGAAGTGTCGTGCGGTGTCGGGGCCTGGTCTTCGATCCCATTGCTCGGGTCTTCTGATAATCCAGCGAGGCAATCAGGACAAGTGGGTCTCTAATAGGTCTCTACCCAGCCTATACTAAACAGTTTAGGATAACAGGTAGGTATCATTAGCAGGTTACAATAAATAGGCTATGCAGCAGAAATAGGATAACAACAGTAGCAGTAACTTCTAATGCAAGCATAAGAGAGAAGAGAGTGGGCGATATCGGAATGCTCAAAAGGGGGGTGCTTGCATGTTTGCTCGGCGGCAAGGGCATGGTCGTCGACAGTGTCGTCGGGCTCCTGAGCGGCGTCGGCCTCGGGAGCTACGTCAACGTCGGGGTCTATCGAGAGAGAAGAGGGGGAAGAAACAATAAATGCACAGCAAATGATGCAATACAGGCATGCTATGCTAAGATGCAGTGCAGGGTTGCCTAAAGTATGTCTAAGGCATTTTTAGCTACTTTAGGATTTAAGTTGGATTTATTATCCGGTGTATATGCACTATTCATATACCAGATACGGCCTCAAAGTTGCGGTTTCACCAATGTAGGGGGTTCCGACATAGAAACAGACGACACGATCAGATTCGTCTCATCGTTCTGAGCAACTTTCATGTTTTAAGTTTTTCGATCCGAGCTACGGTTTAAAAGTTATTAATTTTCAAAGTTTAAATGATTTTCTAGAATTATTTTTATTATCAGAAAATGATATATGATGTCAGCATGAGGTGTGGATGACATCAGCAGGTCAACAGAGCTGACCAGGGTCAAATATGACATGTGGGTCCAGTGGGACCCACATGTCAGCCTCTGTTAGCCTAACAGAATTTGATTAAAACTAATCAGAGGTTAATTATCCACTGGGTCCCACATGTCAGTGCCTCATTAACTAACTAATTAACTTTTATTTATAAAAATGTTTTAATTAATTTAATTATACGGTGGGGCCCGTATGTTAGTGACTGGGCTGCCCAGTCAGCACAGTTGACTGGGTCAACCAGTCAACTGGGGCCCCCAGGGCCCACGGTCAGTGGCTCAGGGGTGGGACCCACCCGTGCCACATCGGCGACATCACCGGAGTTGCTCCGGCGACCGAAATCGCGGCGGCCGATCACCGGAGCGCGTCGGAATTGCGCTGCGGGGCACCGTTTCACGCGCGGTTTGCTGCGTCCGAATGCTGGAAGAGCGCCGCGTTGAGTGGCGACCTTGGACCGACCGAAGATGGCCAAAAATGGCGCCGGCGATGAGCCAAAATGGCGCCGGAGTTCGGGCCTCATCGGGTTCGACGCTACACGGCGCGGGGAGGGGTGCTAGGGGTCTCGCTGGACTCGCACGAGCTCTAGGAGCTCGATGCTGGGTCCGATTGCGCGTGACGGCGACGAAGGCCCTCGAATGGTCAGTAGCAGCAGGAGCTCACCGGAGATGGAGGGGATCGCCGGCGTCCGCGCGTTGCGGGGCTCCCCGGCTCCCGATCGTGGTCGAAGACGATGCAATCGACAACGGCGGAGCTGATGGGCTTGGTGACGAGGCGAGGCGGTGGCTACGCAAACGGCGGAGGGGCGGCGATGGTTGCGCTCGGGCAATGCGAGCAGAGGGAGAGAGAGAGAGCGTGCTAGCGAGGGGAGAGAGGGGAGAATGGTCGGGGAGGACCAGGGGAGGTGGATGGGGTGCGTCCTTATCCTCGCAGGCGTCGGTGGCTGTCGATGGCGTCGGCGTGTCGACGCCGCGCCGGCGCGCGTGCGCTCGGCCAAGGCGCGGCCGACACGACGAAGGAGAGAGAGGGATTTGGGCCAGGTGGGCTGGTTTTCGGGGCACTGTGCACTTAGGCCCAGTGCACAGTGCCTCGTTTTATTTTTCTTATTTTCTGTTTTGCTTTTTCTTTATTTATTTTCTGTTTTGCAATTGTTAGACCACTTTTGCTATTTTGTAAAATGTGGGACTTGGCACAAATATTACAGCGCATTATTACCTCTCACCAGAAACTTGTTTGGACAAAGTAAGATTTTATTTGCATTTGATTTAATTATAAATGATTTAAATAGTGATGTTTTGGTGCTGTTTCATGATGTTGGAGTCATTTAACAAATTCCGTTATCATTGTTTATATTTTTAAAAGTGCTTCTGGAATATTTGCTATTTAGTGAACATTTTTCCCATAGTGTTTGAGCAAATTTATTTTGCACTTTTCAATTTGAGTTGATTTTCAGAATAGAATTTGAATTGAATACTTAACCAAAGTGATTAGGCACTACAAATTGAGATGACTTGGCATACTTAGCAGAGTGTCATAGTGACTATTACACAGGGGTATTACATGAAGCACCTATATAATGGGTATTTGACTTGCACGCCTTTTCTTAAGGTGGAAAGAGATAAAAAAAACTTCACATCATTTTTTATATATACTTATGGTAATTTTTTTTGGACACTCCCACTAGGTCAGATTGTTTATTTCATTTTACTCATCGATGATTGCACTTTATATGGTTACATGTTTACCTTTTCATTATACAAGTCGGAAGGCTTTATTGTGCTGTTCACATGTTGTACTGAAGTGGAAAATCAGTTAATTAAAGTATATCAAAGTCTTAACAACTAATTGGTGGGGGAAGTACACTTCAGGAATATATCAATTTAATATGTAAAGAGCATGGAACTACATTCCCCATTGTCATATAATGTATACTTCACAATTGAGTGGAGGAATTGAATATCTTTGGTACTCTCTTGTTTTTTTTCTTTTCTTTGGAAGAAGCGTTACATCTTGTGTTTATACCATTTTTCATCTAGCACAGTCACTGCTTATGGTTTGTAGACTAGAAGGAAGAACTTTATTTTGGAAGAAAATTCTCAATTACTGCAAAGCACACACCAGGAAATTGTTAATTGTTATTCTAGTGGATCAAGGGTATGTTTTTTAAGGAAAACTCGTGGGAAGTGGGAGCTGATATTTTTATGGATAATGGTGGAATTATTGGCAATCATACTAGAATATAATTTTGAACCCAAAGGAAACTACAAGTGAAACTCCTGACACTAACATGCTTAGGATAAGTGGGAGGAAATAGCTTGGAATATCGAGTCTGGATAATTATCGTATGTTATTTGGGTAAGTGACTCTGAATTTTTAGAGGAATAACTAAAGTCTCTTAAAAAGGCTTAAATTTTCCATCAACGCAAACTATGGGTGGAAGCATTGCCGGAAGGAATAAACTCAATGAGGAAGAATAAAAGTTTGGGAACTTGTTACTTTACCAAACAACCGCAAGCCTATTGGTAGTAAATGGATTTATTTACTGGAAGTTTAAAGCAACATGCTCAGTGGAAATTACAATTCTAGTCTTGATATTAAAAATCCTTTACACAAAGGAAATGATTATACTTTGTGGAAAGTCTTTCTCCCGTGGGAGTTGTTGCTTCTCTAGAATTTAGAGAAAGTGGGAATGAGGACAAGGTTTGCTAACTCAATAGATTAATTCAGGATCTTGTTACAAGCATCACATCAATGGTATATCAGGTCATATGGTTTTCTTAATGATGGAAGATAATCATATACAAAGGTTAGTGTGAAGTGTTTTGTGTTACTACTATATGTGCTAACTATGTTTTTTTGTTTATAAATATCACATTGATGGAAGTGAAAACTTGGTTGTCCTCAAACTTTCTTATGAAAGGTATGTCTGATGCTTCCTATTTTTTTGGGAGTGGAATTCATAGAGAATGTTTTGAAATGTTTTTCTATGGAAAAGTGCAAACCTGTCTAAAACCTTTGATAATGGGAATTATACTCTGTGAGGAATTATGTTTGAACTCAAGAAGAAAAAGAAAGAATAATGACCTGATCTTAGCCATGCAACTAAAATTATTGCTATTTTGATTAGCCTGATAACTCACACTTGCTGGAATTGGTAGCGAGTGCAAGGTGAATCTTGGAAAGATTGTTGGAATCATAGGAAATGCCTGGCGTAATGTCGAGGAATCATGGATTATTCATTATACTTTGATGGTCACTACCTTCAGCTGCATGCATGGATATATTAATGTTCTTTGTTGGTCTTCATAATGTATAAAGGAAACGGATTTGAATGTTCTTTCTCTATGAAAGATGGATACTTTGATGCAATTTAAGCATCAAAGGAATGCATGAGATAAGGGAATTATTTTAATATAATTATGGTCATGGAAGAGCATCATAACCGGTTACATTGTGATAATATGACTCCAAAAGTCACAAAGTTTATACATGCAACCTGAATGCATCGAGGGAAGGAATTATCTTTTGACCATGTTAATAGCATGGGAAATATTTCCAGCCAAGTGGGAGATGTAGGAATTTGTGGCTTGCAATATTTTTATATGTCCACTACATTGTTATACTCTCGGAATAAAAACCTCGGTGTGGAAGTATTCATGGAAATAACCGGGAATACTTGATGTGGAATTGTACTTAAGAAAATATACTTAAGGAAGCCGGTACGGCTATACTGGAATACAGAACATGGTTTATATGAATACACTGGAATTATACCCGGGAACAGTATAGAGCGGAATGCCAGATTGTCCGTAGGATTGGCTCTATGGATTGTTAAAGCCTGCAAGTTTGATTTTGAATTCAAACTCGACGCATGACTCACACATGCCTGTATGGGACCTAATTGATTAACGGTATTTGGACTCGGTAACTGGCTGTTAATTATTGTGGTTGGTTTGACAAGTCACGAGTCCTAACTGGAAACAGATTGAAATATCTGGAACTTGGAGTCTATATAAGGTCCCACCCTCTAGCCTCAATATGCATTGTGAGCGGCACCACCGATAAGGCAGAGGAATAGAGGGTAGGCCGTTTAGCTCCAAAACCCTAATTTTCTAACACAACTAACCCCATCAAAATTTTGGCATAACCAAAGCAAGGGCACAATTTTTTTTGGCAAATTGTCGTTGTTTGGTTTGCGACCATCATATCTAACCAAATTTTGGCAAATGGGATCTTTGTTTTGTTTTGTTTACGACCATCTGACCACATGATGATTATACTAGTTCTAACAATATTTAAATGCATCTATTGCCTAAAATGAAGAAGGCATACAGACCAAAACTTAGATGCAATTTTTCTTAAAAAAGATTTAGATGCAGCAAATGTGCAATAAAGTCACCAAAATAACATAGTTACATCATTGATGCACTGGTAAGTCGCTAGTAATTATCCGCTAAAAAAGTCGCTAGAAAAAAAATGTCACTAGTAATTGTCCGCAACACCATGTTGCATGCTGTTTTTTAAAAGATGATTACCTCATGCAGTTGCTAATCATGCACATGCCCCAGTGTCCCACATTTTTATTGAGTGAAAAAGCGTCGCCGATTGGCTACAGATCAACCTTATCGTACTGCATGAAATGGGGCAGCGCCCATCAAATCAGCACGGAGTCTAGCGCCAATTTTTTGGCGAAGCTTTTTCGCGCCCTCGCTTTGCCCGCGCATCGGCAAGATTAACACGGAGGAGCGCCCGAGAGGCTGGGCAGGCCAATTTTTAGGTGCATATCCAAACAACCACCAGAAAATGCGGGCGAGCTAATTTTTGTTGGAAATATGCCCTAGAGGCAATAATAAAGTGGTTATTATTATATTTCCTTAATCATGATAAAGGTTTATTATTCATGCTATAATTGTATTGATCGGAAACTTAAATACATGTGTGAATACATAAACAAATACCAAGTCCCTAGTAAGCCTCTACTAGACTAGCTCGTTGATCAAAAGATGGTTAAGGTTTCCTGACCATAGACATGAATTGTCATTTGATAATGGGATCATGTCATTAGGAGAATAATGTGATGGGCAAGACCCATCCGTTAGCATAGCATATGATCGTTCAGTTTATTGCTACTGCTTTCTTAATGTCAAATACATGTTCCTTCGACCATGAGATCATGCAACTCCCGGATACCAGAGGAATACCTTGTGTGCTATCAAACGTCACTTCGTAACTGGGTGATCATAAGGGTGCTCTACATGTATCTCCGAAGGTGTCTGTTGAGTTGGCGTGAATCGAGATTGGGATTTGTCACTCCATATGACGGAAAGGTATCTCTGGGCCCTCTCGGTCATACAGCATCACAAGAAGCTTGCAAGCAAAGTGACTAAGGAGTTAGTTACAAGATAACGTATTAGGGAACGAGTAAAGAGACTTGCTGATAACGAGATTGAACTAAGTATGGAGATACCGACGATCGAATCTCGGGCAAGTAACATACTGACGGACAAAGGGAACTACGTATGTTGTCATAAAGGTTCGACCGATAAAGATCTTCGTAGAATATGTAGGAACCAATATGGGCATCCAGGTCCCGCTATTGGTTATTGACCGAAGAAGCGTCTCGGCCATGTCTACATCATTCTCGAACCAGTAGGGTCTGCACACTTAACGTTCGTTGACGATATAGTATTACATGAGTTATGTATGTTGGTGACCGAATGTTGTTCGGTGTCCCGGATGAGATCACGGACATGACGAGGAGCTTCGGAATGGGCCGGAGGTAAAGATTGATATATAGGATGATATGGTTGAGCCAAGGGGTAAAGACCACGAGGCTTTAGGTCGGTGCACAAAGGAGTTTTATGGAAGGCAGGGGCTAGACGCTAGGTTTCATGGCGTCTACCCCTGGGATAGACGCCGGAGTTCGTGGCGTCTACGTAAATGCCGGGAACCGTGGCATTTAACCCTGGAGTCCGAGACGGACTCATCTTTGCGTTCCAAACCGACTTCGGGGAGGCCTCCTCTCCAAGTTACGCCCCCAGGGCTCAACATATAAATAGAGGAGCAGGGCTAGCCCCTAGAACACAAGTTTTTGAGCCTCCTCTAGTTGGTCCTAGTTGACTAATTAGAGCTAGCCCTAGCTATCTCTAATCCTCATAATTAGAAGCCCGATGTGGTTCTAATCTCCTCCCTCTAGCTCACCACCACCGTCACCACACCGTCGTGCTGCCGGAACTCATCTACTACTTCGCCCCTCTTGCTAGATAAAGAAGGCGAGGACGTCATCGAGCTGAATGTGTGCTGAACGCGGAGGTGCCGTATGTTCGGTGCTTGATCGGAATGGGTCGTGAAGGAGTACGACTACATCAACCGCGTTGATAAACGCTTCCGCTTAGCGATCTACAAGGGTATGTAGATGCTCTCCCCCTCTCGTAGCTATGCATCTCCATGGATAGATCTTGTGTGTGCGTAGAATTTTTTTTGTTTTCCATGCAAAGTTTCCCAACAGTGGCATCATGAGCCAGGTCTATGTGTAGATGATATGCATGAGTAGAACACAAAGGAGTTGTGGGCGATGATGTTCATATTGCTTACCATCTATGTCTTATTTTGATTCGGTGGTATTATGGGATGAAGCGGCTCAGACCAACCTTACATGTCCACGTACATGAGACAGGTTCCACCGACTGACATGCAACTTGTTTTGCATAAAGGTGGCTGGCGGGTGTCTGTTTCTCCCACTTTAGTTGAATCTAATTTGACTATGGCAGTCCTTGCAGAAGGTTAAATAGCAACTTGATAATCACCGTTGTGGTTTTGCGTAGGTAAGAACGGTTCTTGCTAGTTGCCCGTAGCAACCACGTAAAACTTGCAACAACAAAGTAGAGGACGTCTAACTTGTTTTTGCAGGGCATGTTGTGATGTGATATGGTCAAGACGTGATATGATATATGTTGATGTATGAGATGATCATGTTTTGTAATAAGTTCACAACTTGCATGTCGATGAATACGACAACCGGCAGGAGCCTTAGGGTTGTCTTTAATTATTGTATGACCTGCGTGTCAATCACTAAGCGCCATGTAATTGCTTTACTTTATCGCTATGCGTTAGCAATAGTTGTAGAAGCAATAGTTGGAGATCAAGGTGTCGAACCGGTGACGATGGAGATCATGACGATGCTTTGGAGATGGAGATCAAAAGCACAAGATGATGATGGCCATATCATGTCACATATTTTGATTGCATGTGATGTTTATCCTTTATGCATCTTATTTTGCTTAGAATGACGGTAGCATTATAAGATGATCCCTTCACTTAATTTCAAGATAAAAAGTGTTCGCCCTGAGTATGCACCGTTGCTAAAGTTCATCGTTTCGAAGCACCTCGTGATGATCGGGTGTGATAGATTCTACATTCACATACAACGGGTGTAAGCCAGTTTTGCACATGCAGAATACTTGGGTTAAACTTGAGGAGGCTAGCATGTACAGACATGGTCTCGGAACACTGGAGACCGAAAGGTCGAACGTGAGTCATATAGTAGATATGATCAACATGGAGATGTTCACCATTGAAGACTACCCCATCTCACGTGATGATCCGACATGGGTTAGTTGATTTGGATCATGTATCCCTTAGAAAGCTTGAGGGATGTTGATTTAAGTGGGAGTTCATTAGTAATTTGATTATTTGAACTAAAATTTATCATGAACTTAGTTCTAATAGTCTTTGCAAATCTATGTTATAGATCAATGGCCCGTGCTACCGTTCCCTTAAATTTTAATGCGTTCTAGAGAATGCTAAGTTGAAAGATGATGGTAGCAACTACATGGACTGGGTTCGTAACTTGAGGATTATCCTCATTACTGTACAGAAGAATTATGTCCTTGATGCACCGCTAGATGATAGACCTGCTGCGGGAGCTGATGCGGACGTTATGAACGTCTGGCAAGCTTGATTTAATGACTGCTTTACGGCTTGGAACCAGGACTTCAAAAGCATTTTGAACGCCACAGAGCATATGAGATGTTCCAAGAGCTGAAGTTGATATTTCAAGCTAATGCCCGGGTTGAGAGATATGAAGTCTCCAACAAGTTCTTTAGTTGTAAGATGGAGGAGAACAGTTATGTCAGTGAACACATATTCAGAATGTCTGGGTACCACAACCACTTGACTCGGCTGGGAATTGATCTTCCAGCTGAGAGTGTTATTGATAGAGTTCCTCAGTCACTGCCACCAAGCTACAAAGGCTTCGTGATGAACTATAATATGCAAGGGATGACGAAAATGATTCCCGAGCTCTTCGCAATGCTAAAATTAGCGGAGGTAGAAATCAAGAAAGAGCATCAAGTGTTGATGGTTAACAAGACCACCAGTTTTAAGAAAAAGGGCAAGGGAAAGAAAGAGAACTTCAAGAAGACTGGCAAGCAAGTTGCCGCTCCCGTGAAGAAGCCCAAAGTTGGACCCAAGCCTGAAACTGAGTGCTTCTACTGCAAGGGAAATGGTCACTGGAAGCGGAACTGCCCCAAATACTTGGCAAATAAGAAGGATGGCAAAGTGAACAAAGGTATATTTGATATACATGTTATTGATGTGTTCCTTACTAATGCTCGTAGTAGCGCCTGGGTATTTGGTACTGGTTCGGTTGCTCATATTTGTAACTCTAAACAGGAGCTACGGAATAAAGGAAGATTGGCTAAGGATGAGGTGACGATGCGCGTCGGGAATGGTTCGAAGGTTGATGTGATCGCCGTCGGCACGCTACCTCTACATCTACCTTCGGGATTAGTTTTAGACATCAATAATTGTTATTTGGTGCCAGCGTTGAGCATGAACATTATATCTGGATCTTGTTTATTGCGAGACGGTTATTCATTTAAGTCAGACAATAATGGTTGTTCTATTTATATGAGTAACATCTTTTATGGTCATGCACCCTTAGTGAATGGTCTATTCTTGTTAAATCTCGATCTTAGTGATACACATATTCATAATATTGATGCCAAAAGATGCAAAGTTGATAATGATAGTGCAACATTCTTGTGGCACTGCCGTTTAGGTCATATTGGTGTAAAGCGCATACAGAAACTCCATGTGGATGGACTTTTGGAATCACTTGATTATGAATCATTTGATACTTGCGAACCATGCCTCATGGGTAAGATGACTAAAACTCCGTTCTTCGGAACAATGGAGCGAACTAATGACTTATTGGAAATAATACATACCGATGTATGCGGTCCGATGAGTGTTGAAGCACGTGGCGAGTATCGTTATTTTCTGACCTTCACAGATGATTTGAGTAGGTATGGATATGTCTACTTGATGAAACACAAGTCTGAAACATTTGAAAAGTTCAAAGAATTTCAGAGTGAAGTGGAGAATCATCGTAACAAGAAAATAAAGTTTCTACGATCTGATCGTGGAGGTGAATATTTGAGTTATGAGTTTGGCCTTCATTTAAGACAATGTGGAACTGTTTCTCAACTCACACCACCTGGAACACCACAGCGTAATGATGTGTCCGAACGTCGTAACCATACTTTATTAGATATGGTGCGTTCTATGATGTCTCTTACCGATTTGCCTTTATCATTTTGGAGTTATGCATTAGAGACATCAGCATTCACGTTAAATAGGGCATCGTCTAAGTCCATTGAGATGTCACCATATGAACTATGGTTTGGCAAGAAACCTAAGTTGTCGTTTCTTAAAGTTTGGGGATGCGATGCTTATGTCAAAAGGCTTCAAGCTGATAAGCTCAAACCCAAAGCGAAGAAGTGCGTCTTCATAGGATACCCTAAAGAAACTATTTGGTATACCTTCTACCACAGATCCGAAGGCAAGATCTTTGTTGCTAAGAATGGGTCATTTCTAGAGAAGGAGTTTCTCTCGAAAGAAGTGAGTGGGAGGAAAGTAGAACTTGATGAGGTAGTTGTACCTTCTCTCGAATTGGAAAGTAGCACATCAGAGAAAACTATTCCCGTGATGCCTACACCAACCAGAGAGAGGAAGCAAATGATGATCATGAAACTTCAGATCAAGTTACTACTGAACCTCGTAGGTCGACCAGAACATGTACCGCACTAGAGTGGTACAGTAATCATGTCCTGGAAGTCATGTTGTTAGACAACGGCGAACCTACGAACTATGAAGAAGCTATGATGAGCTCAGATTCTGACAAATGGCTTGAAGCCATGAAATCTGAGATAGGATCCATGCATGAGAACATAGTGTGGACTTTGGTGGACTTGCCCGATGATCGGCAAGCCATTGAAAATAAATGGATCTTCAAGAGGAAGACATACGCTGATGGTAATATCACTGTCTACAAAGCTCGACTTGTCGCAAAAGGTTTTCGACAAGTTCAAGGGGTTGACTACAATGAGACTTTCTCACCCGTAGCGATGCTTAAGTCTGTCAGAATCATGTTAGCAATTGCTGCATTTTATGATTATGAAATCTGGCAAATGGACGTCAAAACAGCATTCCTTAACGGGTTTCTTAAAGAAGAGTTGTATATGATGCAACCAGAAGGTTTTGTCGATCCTAAGGATGCTAACAAAGTGTGCAAGCTCCAGCGATCCATCTATGGACTGGTGCAAGCATCTCGGAGTTGGAATATATGCTTTGATGAGGTGATCAAAGCATTTGGTTTTATACAGACTTACAGTGAAGCCTGTATTTACAAGAAAGTGAATGGGAGCTCTGTAGCATTTCTGATATTATATGTGGATGACATATTGCTGATTGGAAATGATATAGAATTTCTGGATAGCATAAAAGGATATTTGAATAAGAATTTTTCAATGAAAGACCTCGGTGAAGCTGCTTACATATTGGGCATCAAGATCTATAGGGATAGATCGAGACGCTTAATAGGACTTTCATAAAGCACATACCTTGACAAAGTTCTGAAGAAGTTCAAAATGGACCAGTCAAAGAAAGGGTTCTTACGTGTGTTGCAAGGTGTGAAATTGAGTAAGACTCAAAGTGCGACCATGGCAGAAGATAGAGAGAGAATGAAAGTCATTCCCTATGCCTTAGCCATAGGTTCTATAATGTATGCCATGCTGTGTACCAGACCTGATGTGTGCCTTGCCATAAGTTTGGCAGGGAGGTACCAAAGTAATCCAGGAGTGGATCACTGGACAGAGGTCAAGAATATCCTGAAGTACCTGAAAAGGACCAAGGATATGTTTCTCGTTTATGGAGGTGACGAAGAGCTCGTCGTAAAGGGTTACGTTGATGCTAGCTTCGACACAGATCCGAATGACTCTAAGTCACAAACCGGATACGTATTTATATTGAATGGTGGAGCTGTCAGTTGGTGCATTTCTAAGCAGAGCGTCGTGGCGGGATCTACATGTGAAGCGGAGTACATAGCTGCTTCGGAAGAAACACATGAAGGAGTCTAGATGAAGGAGTTCATATCCGATCTGGGTGTAATACCCAATGCATCGGGCCCAATGACAATCTTTTGTGACAACACTGGAGCAATTGCCATAGCCAAAGAGCCCAAGTTTCACAAGAGAACCAAACACATCAAGCGACGCTTCAACTCCATTCGTGAAAAAGTCAAGGATGGAGACATAGAAAATTGCAAAGTACATACGGATCTGAATGTGGCAGACCCGTTGACTAAACCTCTTCCACGGGTAAAACATGATCAGCACCAAGACTCCATGGGTGTTAGATTCATTACTATGTAATCTAGATTATTGACTCTAGTGCAAGTGGGAGACTATTGGAAATATGCCTCAGAGGCAATAATAAAGTGGTTATTATTATATTTCCTTAATCATGATAAAGGTTTATTATTCATGCTATAATTGTATTGATCGGGAACTTAAATACATGTGTGAATACATAAACAAATACCAAGTCCCTAGTAAGCCTCTACTAGACTAGCTCGTTGATCAAAAGATGGTTAAGGTTTCCTGACCATACACATGAGTTGCCATTTGATAATGGGATCACGTCATTAGGAGAATGATGTGATGGACAAGGCCCATCCATTAGCATAGCATATGATCGTTCAGTTTATTGCTACTGCTTTCTTAATGTCAAATACATGTTCCTTCGACCATGAGATCATGCAACTCCCGAATACCAGAGGAATTCCTTGTGTGCTATCAAACGTCACTTCATAACTAGGTGATCATAAAGGTGCTCTACAGGTATCTCCGAAGGTGTCTGTTGAGTTGGCGTGAATCGAGATTGGGATTTGTCACTCCATATGACGGAAAGGTATCTCTGGGCCCTCTCGGTAATACAACATCACAAGAAGCTTGCAAGCAAAGTGACTAAGGAGTTAGTTACAAGATAATGTATTATGGAATGAGTAAAGAGACTTGCCGATAACGAGATTGAACTAAGTATGGAGATACTGACGATCGAATCTCGGGCAAGTAACATACCATGGACAAAGGGAACTACGTATGTTGTCATAAAGGTTTGACCGATAAAGATCTTCATAAAATATGTAGGAACCAATATGGGCATCCAGGTCCCGCCATCGGTTATTGACCGGAGAAGCGTCTCGGTCATGTCTACATCATTCTCGAACCCGTAGGGTCCGCACGGTTAATGTTTGTTGATGATATAGTATTATATGAGTTATGTATGTTGGTGACCGAATGTTGTTCGGTGTCCCGGATGAGATCACAGACATGACGAGGAGCTCCGAAATGGTCCGGAGGTAAAGATTGATATATAGGATGATATGGTTGAGCCAAGGGGTAAAGCCCACAAGGCTTTAGGTCGGTGCACAAAGGAGTTTTATGGAAGGCAGGGGCTAGACGCTAGGGTTCATGGCGTCTACCCCCTGGGATAGACGCCGAAGTCCGTGGAGTCTACGTAAACGCCAGGAACCGTGACGTTTAGCCCTGGAGTCCGAGATGGACTCATCTTTGCATTCCAAACCGACTTTGGGGAGGCCTCCTCTCCAAGTTACGACCCTAGGGCTCAACATGTAAATAGAGGAGCAGGGCTAGCCCCTAGAACACATGTTTTTTAGCCTCCTCTTGTTGGTCCTAGTTGACTAATTAGACCTGGCCCTAGCTATCTCTAATCCTCATAATTAGAAGCCTAGTGTGGTTCTAATCTCCTCCCTCTAGCTCACCACCACCGTCACCACGCCGTCGTGCTGCCAGAACTCATCTACTACTTCGCCCCTCTTGCTGGATCAAGAAGGCGAGGACGTCATCGAGCTGAATGTGTGCTAAATGCGGAGGTGCCGTACGTTCGGTGCTTGATCGGAACGGATCATGAAGGAGTACGACTACATCAACCACGTTGTTAAACGCTTCCGCTTAGAGATCTACAAGGGTATGTAGATGCTCTCCCCCTCTATAGCTATGAATCTCCATGGGTAGATCTTGCGTGTGCGTAGATTTTTTGTTTGTTTTCCATGCAATGTTTCCCAACAATTTTTTGGCAGGGCTAGCTTTGGTAGTAATCCAAATAGCCCCGCAGTACGACAAGGTCGATCTGTAGCCAATCAGTTGCGCTTTTCACTCAATAAAAATGTGGGGCCCTGGAGCCTATGCATGATTGGCAGTTGCATGCAATAATCATCTTTAAAAAACTGCACGTAGCATGGTGCTGCGGACAATTTCTAGCGACATTTTTTTTGCATGGACAATTACTAGCGACTTTTTAGGGGGCAATTAATAGCGACTTACAAGTGCATCAATGATGTAACTATATTTTTTTGGTGACTTTATTGCACATTTGCTGCATGTAAGTCTTTTTTAAGAAAAACTACATCTAAGTTTTGATCGGTATATCTTCTTAATTTTAGATAATAGATGCATTTAAATATTGTTAGAACTAGTATAATCATCATGTGGTCAGATGATCGCAAACAAAAGAAAACAAAGATCTTATTTGCAAAAAAATTGGTAGATATGATGGTCACAAACCAAACAACGACAACTTACCAAATTTTTAGTCATGCCCTTGTTTTGGTCATGCCAAAATTTTGATGGAGCTAGTTGGGGCTCAAACCAAACATACCCTAAATCCCGGTTGATTTGACAGTTAACACATCATTCCTAGTCGTTCTTTTGGCATCGATGGATAAGTTTTTTTTTCTTTTGAGAAACACATCGATGGATAAGTAGGAGCCGAGCACTTAGAAAACTCGTACAAATGAGAGCTCCTAGCACCCAGGCGCTTCAGGCCATATTAATACATGTTTCATTTAGATCATAAAGATCATAGTACAAGTCATGTAAACATCAACCTGACAAATCTGAAAAGACAACAAAATGCTAGTCTCTGTATAATGGAACATTAGCCAAGAAAGAAAATTACAACCAAGATCAAAGAATCCTCTCAGCTTGACATCAACATTTGTCACATGCCAATGGCACCACCACAATAGTCACCGAAGAAAAAAATGATAGATCACCTTCTGACTCGAGGTCGAAGCAGCTCCATCGTTGATATGCAGCTTTGTGGACCTCCAAGATGGCTCATCAAAGGCGAAACCATTACCGCTAAATGAATGAGACCAGGGCAACACCCCAGGCAAGCAATCGAAATCCAGATCTGACACCCCAGCATGACTAAGATGTCGGAGGAGAAAACCATACATTCCATCCATGAAGCATGAAAATAGCACATGATCCAGCATCTTCCAGATACCGTTGATGCAGACCATAATCTACATCCGCTCCTGGACTACCTCCCAAGCTCCGCGCTGGTGCTAGAGCAAACACCGTTGCAACGGCCTGATTAGGCTGGCTATAGTTGGGAGTAAGTTAGACCCCTCATATAATCTCCAGTGGGGATCAGTCGGAGCACGTAGGAATGGTAGTTTCCACCGCCTGTCCGGGGTTGAGCCCTGGGACTAGTATGGTGCATATGATACTAGTCTTTGTTAGAGCATCTCTAATAGATGATGTATTTTACATCACCAAATTGTGTTGGAGTAAAATATACATCACCTAAAATTGTTTTTTTGTCTCCAGAAACCTCCAACTCTAACAACCTAAAATAGGTGTTGCAAAATACATCACGGTTCTCTTCTTGTGGGTGCCCTGTTTTACATCATTACTTGGAGCACTTGGTGACGCAAATTTTGATCCAGCCGCATGGTCCCTCACGTGGCCCCCTGGTGATGTAAAATTTACTCTAGAGCATCAAGTGATGCAAATTTGCATCACCAAGTGCCCTATTTTACATCTAGAGGAATTCTCGAGTAAAAGTATTTGCATCACTTACATTAGGTGTTGCAAAATACATCATGGTTCTCTTCTTGTGGGTGCCCTATTTTACATCATCTATTGAAGCAATGTTTTTGCCCTCTCGTGTTGTGGCCTCGAGCTATTTTATATCATCTATTGGAGATGCTCTTAGGCTGGCCATAGTGATGGTATCTTAATCAATACTATGCACTCCAGTCTGGCAAAAATGCTAATGTGACAGATAATTAAAGAAGATAAAGAGGATTAGAGTAACATAGGTAGATACCGTAACAAAGCGTAGAATACAAACAATAATGACTGCGAACCGATCTCGTGTGCTTCGTCCCTACTACTCCCCACCCATCTGCCCCTCCTCCACAATGCCTCCATCTCCCACTCCAATAATTCTGCCCAGCCAACTCCATCTTTCACCTCCGTTATCCATCCCTCCTACTAGTGGCGGCGCTGAGCGGTAGCACCACCTGAAGCATGGCGAGATCTGGCGCTAATAACCCACAAGTATAGGGGATTGCAACGTTTTTTGAGGGTAGATTATTCGACCCAAATTTATTGATTCGACACAAGGGGAGACAAAGAATATTTTCAAGTATTAGCAATTGAGTTGTCAATTCAACCACACCTGGAGAACTAAATATCTGCAGCAAGGTGATCAGTAGCATAGTAGTATGATAGTTTGATAGCGGTGATAACAATAGCAATAGTAACGGTAACAGTAACAGTAGCGGTTTTGTAGCGATTGTGACAGCAGCATCAACGAAAGTAACTTAGCAAAGATCAATATGCGAAAGACATAGGCATTGGATCAGTGATGGATAATTATGTTGGATGACATTCATCATGTAATAGTCATAACCTAGAGCGACACAAAAATAGCTCCAATTCATCAATGTAATGTAGGCATATATTCTGTATATAGTCATACATACTTGTAATAAGAACTCGCATGGCATCTTTTGTCCTACCCTCCCGTGGCAGTGGGGTCCATAAGGAAATCTAAGGAATATTAAGTCCTCCTTTTAATAGAGAACTAGAACAAAGCATTAGCACATAGTGAATACATGCGCTCCTCAAACTATGGTAATCACCGGAAAGAATCCCAATTATTGTCACCTTGGGGTATGCGGATCATAACACGTAATAGGTGCATACAACTTGCAAGATAGGATCAAGGACACAAAATATATTCGTGAAAACATGAAGGGTTCAGATCTAAAATCATGGCACTTGGGCCCTAGTGACAAGCGTTAAGCTAGCAAAGTCATAGCAACATCAATCTCAGAACATAGTGGATACTAGGGATCAAGCCCTAACAAAACTAACTTGATTACATGATAAATCTCATCCAACCCATCACCATCCAGCAAGCCTACGAAGGAATTACTCACTCCTGGTGGCGAGCATCATGAAATTGGTGATGGAGGATGGTTGATGGTGACGACGGCATCAAATCCCCCTCCCCGGAGCCCCGAACGGACTCCAGATCAACCCTCCCGATGAAGAACAAGAGGTGGCGGCGGCTCCGTGTCGTAAAACGCGATGATTCTTTCTCCCTCATTTTTCCTGGATGAATAGGTACTTATGGAGTTGGAGTTAGAGTTGCGGGAGCTGCCAGGGGCCCACAAGCCTGCTAGGGGCACGGGGGGGGGGGGGGGGGGGGGGGGGGTAGCGCGCCCCCTGGGCTTGTGGCGCCCTGGTGGCCCCCTCTAGTATTTCTCTTTGCCATTATTTTTTATATATTCTGAAAATAATCTCCGTAAATTTTCAGCCCAATTCGAGAACTTTTATTTTTGCACAGAAACAACACCATGGCAATTCTGCTGAAAACAGTGTCAGTCCAAGTTAGTCCCATTCAAATCATGCAAATTGGAGTCCAAAACAATAGCAAAAGTATTTGTAAAAGTAGATACATTTGGGACGTATCAACTCCCCCTAGCTTAAATCATTACTTGTCCTCAAGCAATTCAGATGACAAACTGAAAGTGATAAAGAAAAACTTTTAGAAACTCTTTTTGTTCTTGTTGTTGTATATATGCTTAACTAATGTTCAAGTTTTCAACAATGATTATGAACCAACCATGTGCATGATAACATTTAGGTCTCACATTTACTCATACCAATGACATAACCAACTAGCGAGCAATAATAAGATATCTCAGATGCCAACAGTTTGTCAAAACAATCATGATATAATATAATAACATGGTATCTCGCTAGCCCTTTCTGAGACCGCAAAACATAAATGCAGAGCACCTCTGAAGTTCAAGTAGCGACTAAATATTGTAATTCATGGTAGGAGAGATCCAGTCAAGTCACACCAAACATTAACTATACTCAATGCATAAGAATGACAATAGTGCTCTCCAACTGGTGCTTAAATGAGAAGGTGATGACTCAACAATAAAAGTAAAATAACATAAAAGTAAATGGATAGGCCCATCACAGAGGGAAGCATTGATTTGCAGAGGTGCCAGAGCTCGAAACTTAAAACAAAGATGAATATAATTTTGAGAGGTATGCCTTTCCTATCAACGTCACGACCGAGAGTTTTCAATATCTTTCATGCTAAACACATTAGCAGCGGTTCCCAAACTGAATGGTAAAGTTTACTCCCCCTCCACCATACAAATACAAGCCATGGCTAGCCGAATCTTCGGGTTCCCTCCATACCAACAACTTTCTGGGGGGGGGGGGTTGTTTCATTATTTTTCGTTTTGATCATCGGACTGGGCATCCCGAATACCAGCCCCTCTTGTGAAAGGACAAGTGAATAAACACTTACCTTTAGAATAACCCGCTTAGCATGGAAGATACTGACCGCCCCCTGTCGCTCCATGAGTGGTACGAGCACAAAAAATAGATGCTTATTTAAATGATTAGAGGTGGCACATGCAAATTTACTTGAAACGGCAGAGTAACACTGCATATAGGTAGATATAGTGGACTCGTCTGGAAAAACTTTGGGTTTAAGGATTTGGATGCACAAGCAGTATTCCCGCTTAATACAGGTGAAGGCTAGCAAATAGATTGAGAAGCGACCAGCTAGAGAGCGAAAACGGTCATAATCATGCATTGAGAATAATTAACATCAAGTACGAGCATGAGTAGTATATAAACACCATGAACATAAATATCGTGGAGGCTATGTTGGCTTTGAATCAACTACATGCATGAACATGTGCCAAGTGAAGCCACTTGAATTGTTCAGAGGAAGATACCATACTATCATACTACATCATAACCATTTTAATGCATGTTGACACTCAAGATAAACCATTATCAACTCCTAGCTATTTAAGCATGGCATGAGCAACTATAATCTCTAATTGTCATCACAAACATGTTTACTCATAATAAGCTGAATCAAGAACGATGAGCTAAACATATTTACAAAAACAAAAAAAAGAGGAGTTCATACGGGAAATCTTTTTGGGTTTTCTTTTTAATACTACATGCTACTGAACAAGAAAGAAAAATAAAAAAGAAACATGAAATATTTTTGTATTTTCAAAGTTTTTCAAACACACAAGAAGAAAGCAAAAATAAAACTAACATGGATATACAAATGAAAAAGGATGAACAACGACAACTGGAATAAATGTGTGAACATGAATGTAATGTCGGTGGGAAATACATACTCCCCCAAGCTTAGGCTTTTGGCTTAAGTTGGTCTATGGCCACGGGCGAAGTATCCCTTTCCAGGATAGTGCGGAGGCTCCTGCGGGTTCCATTGATAGACATGATCCTCCAGATCCCACTGGTAAACAGGCTCTATGGCCGGCTTAGGCTCAGGTGCCGGCTCGGCTGCTGGGGGCTGTGTCAGGCTCCAATGGGCATAAATATCCTCCGGCATAATAGTGTACCTGCCTGAAAAGATATTGAACAAGGAGGGTGCAGGTAGAGTACTAGTCTCACGGGTATCCCGACTGAACACCAGGTTATACCAAAACCGCAGTGTGCCACCGTCAATAAAGTCATGCCCAACCATGCTAGTGTAATCAAGGTGCCTAACAGGTAAAAGCTTCTCCTCCACCTCATCGTGTCTAATAGGAATCTCAAAATGTCTAGCGATGCGAGAAGCATAAATACCACCGTAAATAACTCCCTTCGAGCGGTTAGTGTGTAACTGTCGAGCAATCATAGCACCCAAACTAAAAGTTCTATCGCTGTAAAGAGCATGGCACAAAATAGCAAGGTCAGGCGAGCTGAGTGATCCACTCTCCCACCGTCCAGTCAAACACCTCCCGGCAAATAATGAGTAGTAACGTAACACGGGAAAATGTAAACTAGAAACTCTAGCCTCAGAAACTCCTCTATGCTTCCCCACCGTAACTTCGGATATGAAATCCGCAACATCTCTGGGATGTGGCTCTATAGGGCTGCCCTCCGATGGAATCAAGCAAGCCTCACAAAACTCATCAAGTGTCATCTCTCTAGGAATATCATATAAGTTGAATGTAACAGTGGGTGGCTCTCTCCTAGAGTGAAAATGTAAATTTTGCACAAAAGTATTTGTGAGGAGAAGGTACTGATCACACTTATCTTCGAGGAAGGGGATGATACCGGCATTGTTCGTCAAATGATAAAAGTCGTCGAAAATTCGCGCATCCCTCAAGAACGTGCCGCATGGCCATTCGCATGGCCGCACCTCAGCTGCATGAGGAAGATGGTATTTGGGCTCCGGAGCCTGCTTAGGACTCCGGCTC
The DNA here is from genome assembly GCA_011799875.1 of Thinopyrum elongatum. NCBI lineage: Eukaryota > Viridiplantae > Streptophyta > Magnoliopsida > Poales > Poaceae > Thinopyrum > Thinopyrum elongatum. The sequence goes on along the minus strand of CM022303.1, from coordinate 309,689,830 downwards.
GAAGAACCTCTCAACCTCCACTTGAGCATTTTATTTTTCTGAAATTTTCAGTGACTCGAAATAAAAGTGAACCAAACTTAACCAAATTGATAGCAACTACTCCCCTAGGTGTCTAGAAGCTATATCATGCATCAAAACTACTTTGGACCATATAAATTCAACATGCAAGCTCAAGAACATGGTCACCACAACAGCAAAAAATTGCAATATATAAAGCACTAGAACAAAAACTAATTGGATCATTGGAGGAGTCACATACCGAAGAGTATTCTCCCAAAACAGTTTCGAAAACGGAGTTCCGAGCAAGGAGATCGAAAATTGCAGGCAAAGGAGCAAGAACACGGGTTTGAACAAGCTAGTGATTTTTTCTGGAGGAAGAAGAAGGAAGTGGGCGGCTGGGATAAGTGAGTGGGTCCTCGTGGGATCCACAAGCCCACTAGGTGTGCCCTAGGGGGGTGGCGCGCCCTGTGAGCTTGTGGCTCATAGGTGCACCCCCTGGGGTGTGTTCTGTGCCAAAAAATCTTAAATATTGTGGAAAAAATCATACTAAATTTTCAGAGCATTCTGAGAACTTTTATTTTTGGGTCATTTTTATTGCACGGAAAATTAAGAAAATAGGATAATCATGGCATTTCTACTTTATTAACTTTAAATAACAGAGAGCAAATAGTAGGTACAGTAGGTTGTGCTTACTAAATTCATCGACCACATGCCCCTAAAAAGGAATCCATTAATAAGGTTGATCAAGTCTTATTAACAAACCATTTTCGAATGACATGAAACCGAAGAATCTTCGTATAACACTAAGTTACCTCAACGGGGATATGCATCTCCCCAATAAGAAGAGTTTCATATTTCTTTTTAACTGAAGGAAGAGGGAACGGAAAACCTCCAATGGTGATTGTCGAAACTTTTTTAATACAATTGATACCATTCACTTGGAATTGTTTCTTCGGGAAATAAACCATATGCTTGTCCATGCTCATTATCATTGACATGAAAGGTGACCTTTCCCTTGTTGCAATCAATAACAGCCCCTGCAGTATTCAAAAAGGGTGTACCAAGGATAATCGACATGTTGTCGTCCTCAGGCATATGAAGTATAACAAAGTCTGTCAAGATAGTAACATTTGCAACTACAACGGGCACATTCTCGCAAATTCTAATAGGTATAGCAGTAGATTTATCAGCCATTTGCAATGATATTTTAGTAGGTGTGAGCTTATTCAAATGAAGTCTTCTATATAAAGATAAAGGCATAACACTAACACCGACTCCTAAATCACATAAAGCGGTTTTAACATAACTTCTTTTAATAGAGCATGGTATAGTGGGTATTCCTGGATCTCCTAACTTCTTAGGTACTCCACCCTTAAAAGAATAATTTGCAAGCATGGTGGACATTTCAGCTTCAGGTATCTTTCTTTTATTAGTGACAATATCTTTCATGTATTTAGCATATGGAGGCATTTTCAATATATCAGTCAAACGAGTACACAAGAAAACATTTCTAAGCATTTCAGCAAAGCGCTCAAACTATTTCTCATCCTTATTCTTAGGTGGTTTAGTTGGAAAAGGCATAGGTTTTTTAACCCATGGCTCTATTTCCTTACCATGTTTTCTAGCAATGAAATTTCTCTTATCATATCTTTTATTCTTAGGAGGTGGGTTATCAAGATCTATAGCAGGTTCTATTTCTACATCATTATCAGGTTCTTTATCCTTGTCTGGTTGAGCATCATCATGACCATCATTATCATTATCATTATTATTATCACTAGGTGGATGTTCATTACCAGATTGTGTCTCAGCGTCAGAAATAGAAACATCATTACTATTCTCAGAAGGTTTTTCTACCTCAGGTTCACTAGAAGCATGCAAAGTTCTATCATTTTTCTTTTTCTTTTTCTTCTTAGATGGACTAGGCATATCATTATTAATTCTCTGTGAATCTGGCTCAATTCTTTTAGGATGGCTTTCAGGATACAGAGGTTCCCGAGTCATTTTACCTCCTTTGGTCATAACTCTAACAACATGATCATTCATATTATTATTCATCTCATTGAGCAAATCATTTTGTGACTTAGCAACTTGTTCTAGCTGAGTTTGAACCATGGATGAATGTTTATCTAGACCCTTAACATCATTAGCAATTCTAAACATCAAGTCACTCAAACGATCAATCATGAAAGCATTGCGTCTCAATTGTTTCTTAACATACACTTTTAAATGTTCTTGCTTAATAGTTATCAAATTCATCCAAGCATTGACTAGCAGATTTGTTATAAGGAATATCACCCTCATCAAATCTTATAAGAGAATTTACCTCTACTACCGTGTCGGGGTGTCGAGCCCATGTGTTTCTTCAATAGGTGGTAAATTCTTAACATCTTCAACTTTAATACCTCTTTCTTTCATAGATTTCTTTGCCTCTTGCATATCTTCAGGACCGAGGAATAGAATACCTCTTTTCTTTGGAGTTGGCTTAGGTGGTGGTTCAGGAAGTGTCCAATCATTATCATTTCTCAATATATTATTCAACAGTTCGTTCCCAGAAAACACAACCAGCACAATAATACGTCCATTTTGCATCATGTTTTCTACTGTTATTTATGATGTTTTTGATCAATATAATATTTTGTGGTGCAATTCTAATGCCTTTTCTCTCTTAATTTGCAAGATTTACATGAAGAGGGAGATTGCCGGCAGCTGGAATTCTGGACCTGAAAAAGCTATGTCAGAGATACCTATTCTGCACAACTCCAAATGAGCTGAAATTTCATGGAGAATTATTTTGGAATATATAAGAAATATTGGAGAAATGGAATACTAGAGGAGGTCCACCAGGTTCCCACGAGGCACCTGGGCGTGCCCACCCCCCTGGGTGCACCATGGTGGCTTGTGGGGCCCCTGGCTAGCCTCCGAGGCCCATCTTCTCCTATATGAAGCCATTTGCCCTAGAAAAAACAAGGAGAGGACTTTCGGGATGAAGCGCCGCCATCTCGAGGCGGAACCTGGGCAGGAGCACTTTTGCTCTTGATACGTCTCCAACGTATCTATAATTTATGAAGTATTCATGCCGTGTTTACAACAATTTTATATGATTTTGGTATGATTTGATTAGAACTAACCTGGACTGACGCTGTTTTCAGCAGAACTACCGTGGTGTTGTTTTTTGTGCAGAAATAAAAGTTCTCGGAATGGGCTGAAAATTTATGGTGTTTTTATGGACCAAAAGAGACCCCCGAAGCTTCGAGGAAGGACTAGAAGCCTCATGAGGAAGCGACAAGCCTGGGGGGGTGCGCCCTCCCCCCTAGGACACCCCGGGCAGGCTTGTCGCTCCCTCGTGGGCCCCTGACGTGAAATTGACGCCAAAGATTCCTATAAATTCCAGAAGCCCCGAAACTTGACCTAGAACTTCCGCTTCGCCGCTGCCAGCCTCTGTACCGAAGCGATCTCATCTGGAGGTCCTCTCCAGCACCCTACCAGGGAGGGCCATCATCACCGGAGGCCATGGAGGAGGAAGCCAAGGGGGAGACTCTATCCCCCTCTCTCTCGGTGGCGCCAGAGTACTGCCATGGGAATCATCGCCGCGGTGATCGTCTTCATCAAAATCACCATATTCATCACCTCCCTCATCTCTTTTCAGTGGTCCACTCTCCTGCATCCCGCTGTAATCCCCTACTTGAACATGGTGCTTTAAGCCACATATTATTATCCAATGATGTGTTGCCATCCTATGATGTTTGAGTAAATTTCTTTTTTCCTTTGGGTTGATTGATGATTTTGATTGGTTTGAGTTTATGTTTTATTTTGGTGCTGTCCTATGGCGCCTTCCGTGCCACGCACACGTGTGGGATTCTCGCTGTAGGGTGTTGCATGATAACCCACAAGTATAGGGGATCGCAATAGTTTTCGAGGGTAGAGTATTCAACCCAAATTTATTGATTCGACACAAGGGGAGCCAAAGAATATTTGTAAGTATTAGCAGTTGAGTTGTCAATTTAACCACACCTGGAGATTAAATATCTATAGCAAAGTGATCAGTAGCACAGTAATATGATAGTTTTGATAGCAGTGGTAATAGTAATAGTAACGGTAACAACAGTAGCAATTTTGTAGAAGTTGTAACGGTAGCAATAGCAATAGTAACTTAGCAAGAGCAATTTGTGGAAAACTCGTAGGCATTGGATCGAAGAATTCGTTGGATGATATTCATCATATAACAGTCATAACCTAGGGCAACACAGAACTAGCTCCAGTTCATAAATATAATGTAGGCATGTATTCCGTAAATAGTCATACGTGCTTATGGAAAAGAACTTGCATGACATCTTTTGTCCTACCCTCCCGTGGCAGCGGGGTCCATAAGGAAACTAAGGGATATTAATGCCTCCTTTTAATAGAGAACCGGAACAAAGCATTAACATATAGTGAATACATGAACTCCTCAAACTACGGTCATCATCGAAAAGTATCCCAATTACTGTCACCCCGGGGTTTACGGATCATAACACGTAGCAGGTGCATATGACTAGCAAGGCCGGATCTAGAACATAGATATAATGGTGAGAACATAAACGGTTCAGATATGAAATCACGGCACTCGTGCCCTAGTGACAAGCATTAAGCATAGCAAAGTCATAGCAACATCAATCTCAAGATGAAACTTCCTCCCTGACTTTTTCTCCGAAAATAGGTATTTACGGAGTTGGAATTAGGGTCTGCGGAGCCCCGATGGCCCCACAACCCAGCAGGGCGTGCCTGGAGGGGGTGGCGTGCCCTAGTGTCTTGTGGTCAGCCAGGGCCCCCCCTCCGGTGGTTCTTGGTTCCACTATTTTATATTTATTCTGAAATAATTCTCCAAAAAGTTTCGTCCAAATCCAAGAACTTTTATTTCTGCACAAAAACAACACCATGGTAGTTCTGCTGAAAACAACGTTAGTCCGGGTTAATTTCATTCAAATCATGCAAATTAGAGTCCAAAACAAGAGCAAAAGCATTAGGAAAAGTAGATACGACGGAGACGTATCAACTCCCCCAAGCTTAAACCTTTGCTTGTCCTCAAGCAATTCAGTTGACAAACTTGAAGTGATAAAGAAAAACTCTTATGAACTCTTTTGTTCTTGTTTACATAAATAAGCTTAAGTAGCACCCAGGTTTTAGCAAAGATTATGACTAACCATGTCAATAATAACTCTTAGAAATTATATTAACTCATATCAACGGCATAATCAACTAGAGAGCAATAATAAGATATATCAAATGCCAACACTTTGTCAAAACAATCATGATATAATATGACAACAGTGGAATCTCGCTAGCCCTTTCTAAGACCACAAAACATAAATGCAGAGCACCTCCAAAGATCAAGCAGCGACTAAACATTGTAATTCATGGTAGAGAAGATCCAGTCATGATGCATCCAACATTAACTAAACACAATGCATGAGGATGACAATAGTGCTCTCAGGTCTGGCGCTTGTTTGAGAAGGTGATGACTCAACATAAAATTAAATAGATAGTCCCTATGCAGAGGGAAGCAGGGATTTGTAGAGGTGCCAGAGCTCAAAGCTTAAATCAGAGATAAATATAATTTTGGGAGGTACACCCTTCCTGTCAACGTTACGACCAAGAGTTATCAATATCTTCCATGCTAAACAAATTAGCGGCGGTTCCCAAGCGACAAAAGTAAAGTTTACTCCCCCTCTACCAACAAACACACTCCATGGCTAGCCGAATCCACGGGTACCGTCCATACCAACAACAATCCTGAGGGAGTTTTGTTTAATTATTTGCAATTTTTGATTTCGGGACTGGGCATCCCTATTACCGCCCCTCTCGTGCAAGGACGAGTGAATAAACACTCATCATGAGAATAACCCGCTTAGCATGGAAGATATTGACCGCCCCCTGTCGCTCCATGAGCAGTCCAGGCACACAAAACATATATTCATTTGAAATTTTAGAGGTGGCACATGCAAATTTACTTGGAACGGCAGGGTAATACTGCATATAGGTAGATATGGTGGACTCATCTGGAATAACTTGGGTTTAAGGATTTTGATGGACAAGCAATATTCCCGCTTAGTATAGGCAAAGGCTAGCAGATAAGTTGAGAAGCGGCCAGCTAGAGAGCGAAAATGGTCATGAACATGTGTTATGCATAATCAACAGTCATTACTAGCATGAGTAGGATATGAACACCATGATCATAAATATCGTAGAGGCTATGTTGGTTTTGATTCAACTACATGCATGAACATGTGCCAAGTCAAGCCACTTGAAACATTCAGAGGAGGATACCATATCATCATACTGCATCACAATCATTTTAATGCATGTTGACACCCAAGATAAATCATTATCCACTCCTGGCTACTTAAGTATGGCATGAGAAACTATAATCTCTAATTGTCATTGCAAACATGTTTGATCATAATATGCTGAATCATGGATACTAGTTTAAACATATTCACAAAAAAAAACAAGTTGAGTTCATACCCGCTTCTCTCTGCCACAGTCACTTCATCAAATATCGTCATTATTGCCTTTCACTTGCACGACCGAATGATATGAAAATAATAATTGTGCAAGAGTGCTGTGGACTAAGCTAGAATCTGCAAACATTTTATTCAAAAGGAGAAGACAAGGTAATATGGGATCTTTGTTAAATCAACAGTAATGCATATAAGAGCCACTCAACATTTTCATTGTGGTCTTCTCCTTGGTACGACTCAATAAAAAGGAAAGAATTTCAGAGAAACACACTGAAATATTTTTGGAGTTTTTAGTTTTTCTTGAAGAAAGCAAATTTAAAGAAGGGGAAACAAAAACGAGAAAAACTATTTACACAGGAAAGCTCCCAACAAGCAAAAGAAGAAATGAGAAATCTTTTTGGGTTTTCTTTTAATACTACAACTAATTAAACTAGAAAGAAAAAACAAAAAGAAGCAAGAAATATTTTTGGATTTTCTCAAAGTTTTTCAAACACACAAGAAGAAAGCGAAATCTAGCATGGATATTACAATGAAAAAGTGTGGACACCGACAACTGGAATGAAATGTGTGAACATGAATATAATGTCGGTGGAAATACGTACTCCCCCAAGCTTAGGCTTTTGGCCTAGCTTGGTGATCACTAGCCGCGGCCTGGGTAGTAGTTAGAATGATAGCTCACGGAGGCTCTTGGTACAACCTCCTCAGCCCGGCAAGGAGCCTTGACCTCTGCATTATACGAACGGGCCTCGCTCTCAAGAATGTAATATCTTCTTTTACTGTGATAATCAAAGAGAGCAGGTGCAGGAAAAACAACAGGTACAATGGGATCTTTATTAAACCTCAAGTTATAAGTATAATTATCAACTGTGCCCGTAAGGAACTTATGACGTTTCATGGCCTCAAAGTCTAAGTACTGAGTAGGTAGGATGGGATCGTTAGGCAGAGGTGACACACCAACCTCTTTAGCTAGACGAGAGGCATAAATCCCACCATAAAAGTGACCACTATCAGCATTACGTTGCAACCTCCATGCAACGATTGCCCCAAGATTATAACCTTTAATTCCGGTCAGAGTTGTGTGTATGAGGCTCAAATCAGGGGCACATAGTGTGCTACAATCTTGCTTGCCTACGATGCATTTACCATTAAGAGTGCAAATTAGTGAATTGATGGGAAATGAATACTTTTTATTCTACCTCGTGTCACTCCTCTATCCTCTCCATAGCAAAGATTTATCAAGAATGACTCATACTCAGATTTGGCAGGTCGTCCAGCGAACCCTAGTATGGAATTTTACAGGCATCACAGAACACATCTAGAGGCATGGTAAATGGATGATCATAAAGACTAAATGAAACTCTAGACTCACGAGGATGATATTTAAATTTCTTAGTAAACGTTTCTGTGAGGTTGAGATGTTGGATGCACTTATCTTCAATGTAGGGACCGAGCTCGTTGTTGTGAACATATTGCTCAAATTCTTCCTTAATACCTGCACTCACCATGAAATCGTTACACGGCCATAGGCATGATTTGGTAGCGGCATCCCGCATTGAGCTTGCACTTGGCTCAACATAAGACCGACGTATCGAGCCACTACTCGATGACGCCTCCGAAGACCTCCTCCTCGAAGAACTCTTAAAGAACTGCATTTTTATTTGCGAACAATTTCTGAAAAAATTTGGGACACAAATTTTTTGTCAACAAAACTTCGCAAGATTGATAGCAGCTACTCATAAGGATGCCTAGAGGCCATAACAAGCATTCAAACTACTTAGAACTCTAAGAATTCAACATGCAAGCCCATCTATAGCAGCACCAAGAGTAGCTAATTATTCAAAATATACACCACTAAAGCAAAAACTAATTGGAGCAATGGAGGAGTCACATACCAAGTAGCAATCCCCCAAAACAGTTCCGGAAATGGAGCTTCAAGCAAAGAGAATGAAATCCGCGGTTTGAGAGCAAGAACATGAGAGAGAGAGAGAGCTATGGTGATTTTTTTTTCTGGAGGTTGGAGATGGCATGGGCTAAAGGGATAAGTAAGGGGACCCACGTGGGGACCACAACCCACTAGGGCGCACCTGGGGTTGCTGGCGCGCCCTGGTGTCTTGTGGTCACCAGGGGCACCCCCTCTGATGTTATTTATACCAAAAATTCAGAAATATTCAGAAAAAACCGTATTAAATTTTCAGGGCATTCTGAACACTTTTATTTTCGACCACTTTTTTATTGCACGAAAAATCTAGAAAACAGGATAAACATGGCATTTTATTTTGGGACAAATACATTTTTGCCACTAGTTGGAACCTACCCACGGGGTTTGCCCTTACTTCTCGACTCTGCTCAGTTTTGCCCTTAGATTTGCCTCTGAAGTCGCTCGAATGCCCTTTGACCATTTGACCAACACTTCGAAAATTTGTAACAAATTCATATGAATTGAGAAAAATGCAAATAAGATATCAAAATGTTCAAATAAACATTACCTTTATGTGCATGTCATTTGCATCCAGGGAAAAAGTACCATTTAAACTAACCGAGGTCATTAATTTTATTAACATTATTAAAAATAAAAAGGTATAAACAATACTTTTTCATGAATAAAAATTACATGCAAATGTAGATGATGGTTCCTGAACATCCTGATATCTTATTTGCATTTTTCGGAGTTCATATCAACTTGTTATGAAGTTTCAAAATAATGGTCAAAGTTGTTTAAACATTCATAACAAGTTGATATGAACTCAAAAAAATGCTAATAAGATATCAAGATGTTCAGAAAACATCACCTACATTTGCATGTAATTTTTAATCATGAAAAAATATTGTTTATACCTTTTTATTTTTAATTATGTTAATAACATTAATAACCTCGGGTAGTTTAGATAGTGCTTTTGTCCTGAATGCAAATTATATGCACATAAAGGTAATGTTTATCTAAACATTTTGATATCTTATTTGCATTTTTCTGAGTTCATATGAAGTTGTTATGAATTTTTCAAAGTATTGGTCATACAGTCAAAGGGCATTTGGGCGACCTCGGGGGCAAATCTAAGGGCCAAACTGAGCAGAGTGGAAAAGTAAGGGCAAACCCCGTGGGTAGGTTCCAACTAGGGGCAAAAATGCAATTGTCCCTTTTATTTTACTTAACTAAGAAAAACAGAAAACAAAACGTAAGGACAGAAAGTTGTGCTCACTAAATTCATCGACTTCATACCTCTCAAAAATGATCCATTAACAAGGTTGATCAAGTCTTATTAACAACCACTTTCGATTAGCATGAAACCGAAGAACTTCTGTAAAACACTAAGTTACCCCAACGGGGATATGCACATCCCCAACAATAAGTATGTCATATTTATTTTTGGCAGTAGGTAGAGGTAGTTGAAAACTTCCAATAGTGAGTGTCGGAGATTTTTCAATAACATTAACAGCATTCACTTGGAATTATTTCTTCGGAAAGTGCAACGTATGCTCATTACCATTGATATGAAAAGTGACCTTGCTTTTATTGCAATCAATAACAGCCCCTGCAGTATTCAAAAAGGGTCTACCAAGGATAATCGACATGTTGTCGTCCTCGGGCATCTCAAGTATAACAAAGTCTGTTAAGATAGTAATATTTGCAACAACAACGGGTACATCCTCACAAATACCGATAGGTATGACAGTTGATTTATCAGCCATTTGCAAAGATATTTCAGTAGGTCACTACTACAGGATGCTGCTAACGCGACACTACGATCAGAGACCCTTTGACAAAACTGTGTGCAATGCATTAATCGCAAATAGGGATTTAAAAAAACATCAAAAAATATGCAAAACGTTTGCGATGGCGGAGACATCAAACACAGTTCAGATTTTACTTACGTGTGCGATGCGGGGCATACAGTTGATCCATACGAATTGTTTGTGATTAGACAGAAGAACAGAAACGGGCAGCCATATCAATGTGTGTGCGATATACGGCATACAGTTCACTCGAATGAACTGTTTGCTATTAGGGAATGCAACAGAAACGGTCAGCCAGATCAAGGTGTGTGTGATATACGGCATACGAATCACTCGGATGAACTGTTTTCGATTAGGGAAGAGAACAGAAACGGTTCAACTGAACAAGATGTGTGTGATATGCGGCATATAGTTCACATAGATGAACTGTTTGTGATGAGCCAAAAGAACACAAACGTTTCATGTAAACAAGATGTGTGTGATACGCAGCAAACAGCCCACTCGGATGAACTGTTTGCGATGAGAAATTATAACACAGACTGTTACTATAGTAAGTTCATGTGCGATTCTGTTTGTACAAAAAACTTTGAAAAATGCAAACTAGTTGCTTGCGGCGGCTAGGAGTATCGCACACGATGCGTCTGCAAGTACTCATGTGCGATGATTAGTAAGTTACACATACATTTCCTTATGTTAACACGTGTGTGATAAATAACACGTGGCACCGCATACGGTATTCGGGTTGTGTGTGTGCTCCACTTAGTCTTCCCACGCTCCAGCGAATGCTTCCCGTGCTCCACATGGGTCAATTGTAAAATCCACGCCTCTTCCCTCATTGGTTTCACGCCACCAGCTAATGGCTTGCTGCATATAACCCAGGCGGCAATGCACCGTTGCGACACTCTGCGCAGATCTAGTCCTCACCCATCTACCATTAGTTATTCCAAGCATGCCAGGCAACGACCAAAGCTTTGGCGTCGGCCCCTACCTGCGTTACATCTTCGGCGAGGAGAACGAGCCGAAGCAGGTCGGGGAGCAAGAACTTCATCGGCCGATGCAGGCACCATGGCCCATCGGCAGCGATATCGGCGTGACAGTCCTTGGGCGCACAATCGACATATTGCAGAGGAAGTGTGATGAGCAGTTTGCCATCCATCGTGCAAAAGATCCAGAGCTGCTCGGCGACATGATCGACGACCCACCCGAAGAGTCGCCGTCACCAGTGCTCATCGAGAGCCTGATGCCCCGCAAGGAATGGGCAGAGGACCTTTGCGATTCAGTCAAGACACAGCCAGCCTGCGGCTTCATTATTGCCAGCGGCGGCCGTGTCAACCTCGATCCTGATGATGTGGTGGCCAGGCTTGAGCACATCCTTGGCGGAGTTGACGTCCCCGATGAAGTAGAACATCGTCAACGTGATATCTTGAGGATGCAGGTGATGGACGGAATTTGCTACCAGGCCAGAGACATGGAAATGGAGCGGTTCCGCGGAGATATCATGCGCACGATTGCACGCTGTCAAGCTCTTTTGGAAGAGGCCCAGCAGCCCCAAAAGCCTCCCAGCGCCAGCAACTCCGTAGGCGGAGGCGGGTCGGGACACTTGGAATGAACGGCCGCAAGGGCGCTATGCTGATCATGGAGTCCGAGAAGACCGTCGTCGGAAGGCCGCCAGCTCAGCCTTTTAGCCTATATTTTAATATAATTGTATGCATATGTAGGTCGTGAGTGTTTTGGGCATTGCCGCATGTGGCATTTTAAATCATCCTGAATATGTAAGACAATTATTAACCGTTGTCATTGTAAATTTGCCTCAACGGCGAGCAGAGCGCGCCCAGGGATGCCAGAGCGGAGCGCGCCGCGGCCGCCTCAATGGCGAGCAAAATGCGCAGATGAACGCGAGCAGAGCATGCCACGGCCGCCTCAACAATGAGCAGAGCGCGCCGTGGCCGCCTCAACGGCGAGCAACCACGTGGTCAACTTTCTGGCACCCCGCGGGAGGCGCGACGGCGCATCCATCGAACACGATGGTGATATCTTGACCGTGTGTGATAGTGGGCAGACACGTACACATACATCCGAGAACGCGGGCCCACATTTCGGCCTTTCGATGCGTGGCATACGGTTGATCCATGAACTATTTACGATGAGCCAGAACAACAGAAACGGGCTTTGTAGGCCCATAACCATCAATAAATTTTGACCTTGTTTCTCGTCACATTGCAGATTACAACGCAATAAGTAATTGCAAATCTGTTCACACTGATCAAACCAATATGTGTTCACACTTAGCACCGGGCTATAAAAACTACCCACTCGAAAATTACTTCACAATTCCTCTCCTCATCACCCACAAAACTGGTCTTTCCTGTCAAGTCGTTCCGCCATGACCGGTAGGAGGAGTTTCGGATGGACATATAACCAGGGAGCAAAGGTCAAGGCCGCGGAAGCACTAGAGAGGTCCCGTCGCCATGCGGTAGCCACAACAGAGATGTCTCGACGCGCCGCGGAGCCCTCAAACGAGCTCTCACCGGCACGCGAGGGCTCTCACAAGCACACTCACCGCATCGGTGATCGCAACGAGCTGGCATTGTTGAAGTCCTTGGCCGGTGATGACGACATTCTCGCTGGCCTCATTAAGCAACAGGAGCTGGTCGACGGCTTGATGAAGCTGCTAGAGATCTACGATGCCTCGGTTGAGAAGGCGACCGGCCTCGTCGAGCAACTCATGGGTGACAATGCGAAGCTCCTCAAGGCGCTCGCTGAGAAGGAGGAGGAGGCCGCCGGCTGGAAGATGCTACATGAGCAGAGCAGTGCGTCGGGGATGACGCTGACAGCGGTCATCGAGGAACTGATGGGTGACTTGAGGAAGCTCCGGATCAAGCGCGAGTAGGAGGTGGAGGAATTCGTGGCTGCTTTCAAGCAAAGTCGTGAGGAATTGAAGGAGCTAGAGGATGTCGTCGCCCGGTGATCCATCGAGGAGTAGAGACAGTAGCGACCCAGATCGTTGTCTGCGATTTCCTTCTTCTCTTGCCCCCGTGTTTCCGGGCTTTGCCGCATGTGGCATTTTAAATTATCCAGAATATGTAAGACAATTATTATCCGCGCCATTGTAAATTTGTCGTCGTATTATCCGTTGCCATTTTATTTGTCGTCGTATTATCCGTTTCCCTATGTGGCATTTTAAATTAGGCCGGAATACGAGTTGAAAACACGAACAAAGCAAGTGCTAACGTTGAGTGGGGCCATAGGATCACAAGCAAACACCCTTCGTCCAGGTGCTTTAATTAACCGCGTGTTAAACAACGGCTAGGCCGCCATTAATGGAGAAATTGTGAGCGAGGCGGGTGGCTGGTGGATGAAGGTCAAAGAGCTCGCTTCCCGGTGAGCATGGGCGGCCTTGCTGCTCGCACGTGTCCCGTCGAGCCTACGAGGTGGACAGGATGCACGCGTCCCGTCGAGCCTGCGCGACGGACTGCTCGCACGCGTCCCGTTGAGCCTGCATGGCGGACTTCTCGTGCTCGTCCCATCTAATCAAACAGCTGCACGCACGCCACCGAGTATGGTTAAATTTTGGCACAAAATACAAAGATGACCAATGAACGAGGACGGAGGTAGTACTATCCCATAAGAAAAGAGGGACGCGTGGCCACACTTAAATGGTTATGCGAACACATGGTTCATATAAAACAACCATTTGCGATATTAACGTGTCAGCTATTTGTTTCAAAAGGACTTTGTTGGCTATTAATGTGTGCGCCTTGTCTCAAACTGGACGATTTTTTTACCACGGCATATATGTGCCATGTCATGAAACGATGCCAAGTTTCATGTTTTTTGGGTGAGTTTTCGATTTACTGGGATTTAAAAACCGAGATTCTCAATGTTTCAGGACGACGAGAAATTTGTAATTCATTCCCATTCCTTCAATGAGACCTAAACATGCACCCAATGACACATGTACGATTTTCCACCCATTTTGCTTCACTGGAGCATGTGCTTGTAGTTCAAATTTGAATTATGGACTACATTAAATGCCTAGAAAACTCAATTAATATATAAAATGGCCAAACGAACCCTGAATAGTTTCAAATTTCAGCACGACACTCCTGTTATTCTATGTTGCCTGTAGAAAACAAAGTTCAAGGCGAGAAGAGGCAGCGATTATCGTTTCACCCACAAGAGGGGCATGTTTCCCTACCGGAACCACGAGGGTTGCGAGAAGCTTCGGTTTGTAGGAGGCTTGTAATATAGCTTGGCCCAAATTGGACAATTATTTTACCACGACATATATGTGCCATGTAGTGACACCATGCCAAGTTTCATGATTTTCTATTGAGTTTTGGATTTACGGAGATTTAAAAACCGAGATTTGCAATGTTTGTGGCCGAGCCAGGACGCCGAGTCGGTTGAATTCATTCCCATTCCTTCCATGGGACCTAAACATGCACCCCAAGGACACACGTACGTTTTTTCTAGCCATTTTGGTGCACTGGAGCATGTATTTGTAGTTCAGATTTGAATTATGGACATTAAATGCCTAGAAAACTCAATTAATGAATAAAAAAGGTCAAATGAACCCTGAATAATTTCAAAGTTCAGCGCGAATCTCCCATTGCTCCATGTTGCATGTAGAAGAAAATACAAGGCTAGAAGAGGGAGCGATTATCGTTTCGCCCACAAGGGGACATGTTTCCCTATCGAAACCACGAGGGTTCTTGCGACAGGCTCCGGTTTTTAAGAGGTTTGTAATAAAGCTTGGCCCAAATTGGACAATATTTTTACCACGACATATATGTGCCATGACGTGACACCATGCCAACTTTCATGACTTTCTGGTGAGTTTTGGATTTATGGGGATTTAAAAACCGAGATTCCAAATGTTTGAGGACGAGCTAGGACGCTGGTACGGTTGTAATTCATTCCCATTCCTTGCATGGGACCTAAACATGCACCCAAGGACACGTGCATAATTTTTCTAGCCATTTTGGTGAACTGGAGCATGTATTTGTAGTTCAGATTTGAAATATGGACATTAAATGCCTAGGAAATTCAATTAGTGTATAAAAAGGCCAAACGAACCCTGAATAATTTTAAATTTCAACACGGGTATCCTGTCGTTCCATGTTGCCCGTAGAAGAAAATACAAGGCGAAAAGAGGCAGTGATTATCGTTTTGCCCACAAGGGGGACACGTTTCCCTATCGGAACCACGAGGCTTCTTGAGAGAAGATCCGGTTTGTAAGAGGCTTGTAATAAAACTTGCGCCAAAATGGACAAAAAAAATCCTCGACATATATGTGCCATGTCGTGACACCATGCCAAGTTTCATGATTTTTGGGTGAGTTTTGGATTTACGGGGATTTAAAAACCGAGATTCTTCTCACAAAATGTTTTCAAATAGCACACGGTTCACTCACGAAAGCCGTGTGCCTACCAAACCGTGGCCGATGCCCCCTGCTGCGCGCGCGATCTGAGTCGTGCATTCTGATTGGCCAGAACCCAAACCCCACGGATTGTACGTCTGCACCGTTGGATGCTCCCAGATCGAACGACAATCCTCATCCCTTTCGACAGCACATGCAGTTCCGGTTGTGATTTTATTTATATGGGTAAGCACTGTGCGCATGCATCGTGCTAGCTCACGCTTCCTTCTCTACTAAGTTTTCTATATTAATGTTGTTATATATCCAAACACGCTACTGTTTCCTGCCACTCCTCCCATCGGTTTCCCGCCTCTTCTCCCATCGTTTTCCCACTGCTAGTGTCAGTGCTCACTGAAGGCTAGGTGGCGACACACCGGCCATGTAAATATCGCACACAGTTTCTAAAAGCACAAATGTGTGTGATAGTAGGGAGTAGGTCCCATAGGGTGACCAGCGTGAAACGCCTTAAAGTCAAGGAGACAATTCCTATCAGCAAGGGGCGGCTTCCCATCCGCTAGCCTAGTCGAATAGAATGCAGAAGTTAAGCGTGCTCGAGCTGGAGTAGTCTAAGGATGGGTGACCAGGTGGGAAGTTGCATATCTCTAGCTTCATTTAAACGCTATGATACTGTCATTATAGAGATAAATGTCTCTATATTGACCTGTCATGGTGAAAGTGCAACTAATCCCTGGGTTGTTTTGGTAATTCATAACAACATATAGCTCATTGAACTAATATCCATTCAAGTTGATTATTTCAGAAAGTTCAATGATTGGCAATGGCATGGACTAGAGATGTGGACCCCTCAAAATGCTAAGGACAAATATTGGCAAAAGATCAAGACTCTTCATTTCTATTTTAGTGATCCAAGATCACATCGAGTCCATAGGAAAAACCAATACTATTAAAATGGGATGAGGTGTTGCTTAATGGTCTAATCGCTCAAAATGCTTAATGATATGCTCCAAAGCCCTCAACCACTCTCTCAATTCCAGATAAGTCCTAAACCTAAAGTCAAACTCGGCTCCACCGATTTGATCTATCCAGCGCCACCGAGTTCTTTTGACATAGCCATAGCCAGAAACCCTAATCAGTTCGGTCTCACCGATAGGGATCTCGGTCTCACCAAGATGGGATTGTAAACTCTCTGTTTCCCTTCGTAACATTTTGGTCTCACCGAAATGAGCGATCGGTCCCACCGAGTTCGCAATGCAAACTCTCTGTTTACCTTTCGTGACATTTCGGTATCACCGAAAGGAGCGATCGGTCCCACCGAGTTTGCCTGATCAACTCTCTGTTTGCTCATTGCTGAAATCGGTCTCACCGAGTTCATGCAATCGGTCACACTGAGATGAGGTTTCGCCCTAACCCTAGCGCATCGGTCCCACCGAGTTGATCATGTCGGTCCCACCGAAAATCCTAATGTTCACATTTTGAATTGAATCGGTCTCACCGAGTTATTCTATTCGGTCTGACCGAGTTGGGTCAAATGTGTGTAACGGTTAGATTTTGTGTGGAGGCTATATATACCCCTCCACCCCCTTCTCTATTCAAGAGAGAGCCATCAGAACGTGCCTACACTTCCACTACTCATTTTCTGAGAGAGAACCACCTACTCATGTGTTGAGACCAAGACATTCCAATCCAACCACAAGAATCTTGATCTCTAGCCTTCCCCAAGTTGCTTTCCACTCAAATCATCTTTCCACCATAGCCAAATCAGTGAGAGAGAGTTGAGTGTTGGGGAGACTATCATTTGAAGCACAAGAGCAAGGAGTTCATCATCAACACACCATTTATTACCTTTTGGAGAGTGGTGTCTCCTAGATTGGTTAGGTGTCACTTGGGAGCCTCCGACAAGATTGTGGAGTTGAACAGAGGAGTTTGTAAGGGCAAGGAGGTCGCCTACTTCGTGAAGATCTACCCGAGTGAGGCAAGTCCTTCGTGGGCGATGGCCATGGTGGGATAGACAAGGTTGCTTCTTCGTGGACCCTTCGTGGGAGGAGCCCTCCGTGGACTCGCGCAACCATTACCCTTCGTGAGTTGAAGTCTCCATCAACATGGACGTACGATAGCACCACCTATCGGAACCACGCCAAAAATCTTCGTGTCTACATTGCGTTTGCCTTCTCCAAACCCTTCCCTTTACCTTCATATGCAATGTTTTACTTTCCACTGCTATACTCTTAGAATTGCATGTGTAGGTTGATTGCTTGACTTGTGCTAAGTTGCTAAAATCTGCCAAGACTTAAAATTGGGAAAAGGCTAGATTTTTATTTGGTCAAGTAGTCTAATCACCCCCCTCTAGACCTACTTTCGATCCTACAAGTGGTATCAGAGCTTTGGTCTCCATTTGCCTTGAGTTCCATAGCTTTGGTGATCATAGCCTTGGTTTCACAACCTAGGAGAGTATGGCGTCTAGCGAGGGAAATTACCACCGTAGAGGTCCTTACTTTGATGGTACTAATTTTGCTAGTTGGAAGCATAAGATGAAAATGCATATTCTTGGACATAACCCCTCCGTTTGGGCTATTGTGTGTGTTGGTTTGCAAGGTGAATTCTTTGAAGATGGAAGAGAACCGAATCGTGAAGCTCCCGCGGAAGAATTGAAGATATTGCAATACAACGCTCAAGCTTGCGATATCCTCTTCAACGGATTGTGCCCCGAAGAATTCAACAAAATCAGCCGTCTTGAGAATGCAAAGGAAATTTGGGATACTTTGGTTGATATGCACGAAGGTACCGAGTCCATCAAGGAATCCAAATTGGATGTGCTTCAAAGTCAACTTGACAAGTTCAAAATGAAGGATGGTGAAGGTGTCGCTGAAATGTACTCTAGGCTTGCTCTCATTACAAATGAGATTACCGGCTTTGGAAGTGAAGAGATGACCGATAGATTCATCATCAAGAAGATCCCAAGAGCCTTGGATGGAAAATATGATACCGTGTGCACATTGATCCAAATGATGCCCAATTACAAAGATCTCAAGCCAACGGAAGTCATTGGTAGAATTGTTGCTCATGAGATGTCCCTCAAGGATAAAGAAGAGCTTCACAACAAGTCTAGTGGTGCTTACAAAGCTTCATGTGATGCTCCTACATCATCAAGTGATAAACAAGTCTTCAATGAAGAATTGAGCTTAATGGTGAAGAACTTCAACAAATTCTACAACAGTAGAAGCAAAGAGAGAAGTTCCAAGTCAAGGTCCTACTATGACAAGAGATCTTCTAGTCATGAACGAAATTGCTACAATTGTGGAAGACTCGGACACTATTCCAATGAGTGTACGACTCCCTACAAAAGAAGAGAAGACTCACCTAAAAGGAGGAGTAAAAGAGAGGAATCACCTCCTAGAGAGAGGAGGAGTAGAGATGATCATTATGAACGAAGACCCTCTCGTAGAAGCAAGGATTCGAAAAGGAAGGACAAGTCATCAAAGAGCTACACAAGACGAAGACATCAAGCTCATGTTGGTGAATGGGTATTCGGTTCCGACTCCGAACACCACTCCGAGAGAACTTATCACTCCGACTCCAAACATACTCAAGATGAAGGTGTTGCCGGTCTTGCACTTGTGTCATCCAACTCCTACGACATATTTGACTCACCAAATGAAGGGATTGGAAGATGCTTCATGGCTAAAGGCCCCAAGGTATCACACCCCGAGTATGTTGATTTCAATAGTGATGATGATGATTTGCTAGGTGATGATGATTTACTTGTTGACAACTCTAGTGACGAAAACTATGATGAAATTGCTGCTAATCATGCTAATCAAGATGAAACGAATGACAATGATAAGAAGGAGGTTGAGCATCTAACTAAAGAATTAAACACTCTTAAGTTAGCTCATGAAACTACCTTAGAGGATCATCAAGAGCTTTTAAAGACTCATGAGAAGCTACGCTTTGAAAAGCTCAATCTAGAGCAAGAGCATGGGTTCTTAAAAGCAATCAATGATGATCTTCATAAGAAAAGTTCTTCTTACATTGCCAAGCATTTACTCTTCTCTACTTACATGCCACAAATAAAATCTAGCAACAAGAGCAAGAAAGATTCTTCTTCTAGTAGTAACAATAATCATGTTAAATCCAATATTGTTGCTTCTAGTAATTCTCTTGATTCCACTAATGATTCTCTTAGCCAAGTTACACTTGAGCAAGAAAATAGCTTATTGAAGGGAATTATAGAGAAAGGTGTTTACAAGAGCCTTGCCGTAAGTAAGCAATTTGAGGAAATTGTACGCAAGCAAGGAAGGCACCAGAAGAATCAAGGTGTTGGTTTTGAACGCAAGTTCAATGCCAATGGAGTTGAGTGGGAAGAAGATCAATACCCCAAGACGAAGTTTGTTCCTCAACAATAGAAGTATGATCCCACTTCTTTCAAGGAAACACAAGCTCAAGATGATCTTCCACCACAAGACCACAAGCTAAAAGGCAAGGATAAGCTTCAAGAGGAGATTGATGCATTTGAAGAAGCTCCTAAGGCCTTGGTCAAGTGGGTTCCCAAGACTACATCAAGTTTTACTTGACCAAGTACGACTACAACTCCAAGGATTCCCATCAAGATGATGTGGATCCCAAAGAAGAAGAACTAGAGAGTTCTTGAGGGCGACTCTGCCAACATACTTCACTCATATTCATTTTGGCAAGGACAAGTGCAATCAACTTCCATATCTTGCACTAGTTCAAGGAGTCACAAACCCTCTTGTTGGTAAGACAAGGGACAAGGTAACCTAATGCTTTCATGGACAACATCATATGTGTATTTCGCTCTATCTCTATGGATATCCTTGTGTGTTCCTTGTGGGACTAACCCATGTAGGTATTGAAAGTGCAACTCACTCCAATGGATTGCTCCAAATGATCTACATCAACATTGAGCATCCACATCTTCAACATCTAAATGAAGTCATCATCGACAAAACCCAAGGTTAGTTCATCCCTCTTAGGGGGAATATCACATCTAGGGGGAGCTTTACTCTAAGAATTGAGCTAAAGCAACTCTAATGGTGTGAACACAACAATGCTTTATGTAAAAGTGGTAATCCCACTTGTGCTTAAACGATGAGTATGACCTATGATCAAATGTTCTCATTTGACTCCTAAGTCAATATACTCATATATAGATGACCTAGTCATCGCCAATTACTTGATAGATGCTAGAGTGTTTGTGCATGCTTTGACACATATTTCATTTGCTATCTTATTGTGTGAGCATGTTGGATGCATATTTTTTCTCCATTCGAGGACATCCATTTGTTGTTTTGATTGATTGGCTTTTCTTCTTTCTGCCAAATGGATGGACAAGAATGCCTAAGTACTCCCTCTAGCTATCTGTGCTTTTCTCGTCTCAAACTCTATTCATGCTACACACAAAGTTTGATCAAGTCATATTTGGACCCTCCGAGTGAGGAGCACTCGGAGCCACCGATTCGTCATAGACTTAACTTCGAAAACTTCTTAGTGCATTTCGGTTTGACCAATCCATCCCATTCGGTCACACCGAGTTCATTAAGTTGATCTAAGTTTTAATCTCGGTGCAACCGATTTGAACCTTTCGGTCACACCGAGTTGCAGTAACCGCTTGCGATTCTGCATCTCGGTGCCACCGAGTCGTTCCACTCGGTCACACCGACAGTGAATGGACATATATTCCCACGGGCTGAAAATTTGGAAATTCCTCCAAACGCTTCGCCCGCGCCTATCTAGCTTTGCTGACTCGAGGTCTCCGGATCATCTCCTCGTCACCAGCATCCTCCTGCCGCTGGTTTTCGCCGCTGTCAACGGGAATCTTCACCGCCGTTGCCGCCGTAGCGAGTTCATCGCCAAGTTAGGGTATGAACTCGTCCCTTTATGCCTTCCCCACTCCGATTCCGAGCACAAAGATCAATGCCTATATTCTTTCCACGTTTTGAGACAACTCTATCCACTGCAAACTTCGTTAGATTAGATTTGATGCAAAAAGTTAGGTTTAGGTTTCCGCCGAACTCATCTCGGACCGACCGATGTTAGGATTTTGGTCTCACCGATTTGGCTCAGGCCACAGCACAAGTATTTTTCGGTCTGACCGAAACATACGAATCGATGTGACCGAGTTCATTTCTTTGTGAAACCCTAGCATCTCAGAGTCACCGAACTATGTCTCGGTCTGACCGATTTCACATGTTTAGGCTCTAAAGTTGCTTCGGTGTCACCGAGTTTGTAATATCGGTAGCTCCGAAATGCTTTCTATAGAAAACTAAAACTAAGTTTTTGACTCATTTGTTTTGCAAAATGGCTGTATTTTGTGATGCTTATCCACTCTATCTCAACCTATCTATTCACAGGGTCAGCTTTCAGTGTCAGAGATGTCAGACAACAGTGACAGCCAGAACAAATCAAAGGAGTAGGCAAATCTGAGTGAGGGCACTAGCCCCTCAAACAGTAGCTATGATGAGGGTAGCAGAAGCACCCCAAGCAATCTGCCTAAGGCTGCAACTAGGCAGAGGAAGAAGAGAACCTCAGATTCTGAAGATGAAGACTTTGTGGTTGATGAGGAGGTCACCTCAAAGAAGAAGGTAGTCAAGAAGGAGTATGCTGCTGCTGCTGGTATCAAGCCTGGAATGAAGAAGAAAGTTCTTGCCAAGAGAGTGCCCATGTCCAAAGCTAGAGCCTCAACTCAGGAAACCATGGAGTTCACTCTTGAACCAAGAGAAGAAGAGGCTGCTGGAGGCAAGAAGAGGAAAGAAAGGGTCAAGAAGACCATGGCCAGAGTGATTGGCAGATCATCAATGATGAGAGATCCAGATGAAGATGATGAGGAAGAGCTACCGCAGAGGCATTTCAGAGAGTGCCTAGAGCCAACAAGTCTGTAGCTGTGCCAGTCAGTGACACCAGAGCGACCACTTCTGCACCTGCAGCCACTGCCCCAGTTGCCCCTCCAGTTGCAACTCCTCCAGTTCCTCAGTCATCATCGGAAGCTTTTGCAGATGCTGTTCTCTCCATGCCATCTTCGCACACCGGAGCTCCCGGAGATCGTGCTTAGAGTGCCGCATAGCACTATGCATTTTCAAGCTTTTTGGTAAGTTGTTGCCAAAGGGGAGAAAGTGTATAGATCATAGGCTTCGAGAGAGAGTGTGTTTTGCTTTTGTTTGCCTCTCTTGCTACCTTGTTATTTGATCGTTTGTTTGCTACAATATTTATGCTTGTGTGTGAGATAAGAGTATCTCAAACTCTTATGATCATGTGGTTGATCATATCATGCCTTAATGTGTGCTTGAACAATGATATCTTATCACTTGTGTATGATCAATCATGTTTGCCTTGGTGATGAGTGCATGCTATTTATATTCTATCATTTTGAGTGTTCCACCAAGATGTATGTGACATGGAAGAGTAACCCATGATCCTAATCGATTGTGCATTTGCATTCAAAAGCAAATTTTAAATAATGCACAAATTTAGGGGGAGCTCTTGCTTATCACATACTTCTCAAAGCGACGATATATTTCATTCATATTATCATTTGTCGAAGCTTTGATCTATATGTTGTCATCAATTACCAAAAAGGGGGAGATTGAAAGTGCAACTAATCCCTGGGTGGTTTAGGTAATTCATAACAACATATAGCTCATTGAACTAATATCCATTCAAGTTGATTATTTCAGAAAGTTCAATGATTGGCAATGGCATGGACTAGAGATGTGGACCCCTCAAAATGCTAAGGACAAATATTGGCAAAAGATTAAGACTCTTCATTTCTATTTTAGTGATCCAAGTCACATTGAGTCCATAGGAAAAGCCAATACTATTAAAAGGGGATGAGGTGTTGCTTAATGGTCTAATTGCTCAAAATGCTTAATGATATACTCCAAAGCCCTCAACCACTCTCTCAATTCCAGATATGTCCTAAACCTAAAGTCAAACTCGGCCCCACCGATTTGATCTATCCGGCGCCACCGAGTTCTTTTGACATAGCCATAGCCAGAAACCCTAATCAGTTCAGTCTCACCGATAGGGATCTTGGTCTCATCGAGATGGGATTGCAAACTCTCTGTTTCCCTTCGTAACATTTCGGTCTCACCGAAATGAGCGATCGGTCCCACCGAGTTCGCAATGCAAACTCTCTGTTTACCTTTCGTAACGTTTCGGTATCACCAAAAGGAGCGATCAGTCCCACCGAGTTTGCCTGATCAACTCTCTGTTTGCTCATTGCTGAAATCGGTCTCACCGAGTTCATGCAATCGGTCACACCGAGATGAGGTTTCGCCCTAACCCTAGCGCATCGGTCCAACCGATTTGATCATGTCGGTCCCACCAAAAATCCTAACGTTCACATTTTGAATTGAATCGGTCTCACTGAGTTATTCTATTCAGTCTGACCGAGTTGGGTCAAATGTGTGTAACGGTTAGATTTTGTGTGGAGGCTATATATACCCCTCCACCCCCTTCTCTATTCGAGAGAGAGCCATCAGAACGTGCCTACACTTCCACTACTCATTTTCTGAGAGAGAACCACCTACTCATGTGTTGAGACCAAGACATTCCAATCCAACCACAAGAATCTTGATCTCTAGCCTTCCCCAAGTTGCTTTCCACTCAAATCATCTTTCCACCATAGCCAAATCTGTGAGAGAGAGTTGAGTGTTGGGGAGACTATCATTTGAAGCACAAGAGCAAGGAGTTCATCATCAACACACCATTTATTACCTTTTGGAGAGTGGTGTCTCCTAGATTGGTTAGGTGTCACTTGGGAGCCTCCGACAAGATTGTGGAGTTGAACCAAGGAGTTTGTAAGGGCAAGGAGATCGCCTACTTCATGAAGATCTACCCGAGTGAGGCAAGTCCTTCGTGGCTGATGGCCATGGGGGGATAGACAAGGTTGCTTCTTCGTGGACCCTTCATGGGTGGAGCCCTCCGTGGACTCGCGCAGCCGTTACCCTTCGTGGGTTGAAGTCTCCATCAACGTGGACTTACGATAGCACCACCTATCGGAACCATGCCAAAAATCTTCATGTCTACATTGCGTTTGCCTTCTCCAAACCCTTCCCTTTACCTTCATATGCAATGTTTTACTTTCCACTGCTATACTCTTAGAATTGCATGTGTAGGTTGATTGCTTGACTTGTGCTAAGTTGCTAAAATCTGCCAAGACTTAAAATTGGGAAAAGGCTAGATTTTTATTTGGTCAAGTAGTCTAATCACCCCCCCAGACCTACTTTCGATCCTACACATGGCGATTATATAAACCTTGGGATCCTTGTTTTGCTAATTTGTAGACTATGTTTTTATTGGTTATTTTTTGTTCTAAAAAATCAAATAATGATCGACTCTATATTGACCTGTCATGGCGATTATATAAACCTTGGGATCCTTGTTTTGCTAATTTGTAGAGTATGTTTTTATTGGTTATTTTTTGTTCTAAAAAATTAAAGAATGATCGACATCTGTAGGCCCACACAAATTATCCCTTTGACTCAACGCACGAGAAGGGTTTACTCTTTGCTCCGTGTGCTATGTTAGAGCAAATCAAGTTTCAGCACATGCGTTGGACGGCACCCTGCCCCTACCCCCCACCCGCCTCGAAGTTGCGTTCCTGACATCGTACTTCTTTAACCTGGCCGTGGGGGTACGCTGTTCAGTTTGTAATGTTACTGATGTAGTTGGTGCCCCGTCGAACTTGTGCTTTTGGGATTTGAACAAATCACACACCAGACCCATACATTTTTTTCGGGTCGCATGCAGGGTATAGGGGGCCAGGTGTTCTGATCGAGCATGTCTCCCTTGTGCGATTTATAGACGCCGCACATATCTGTGGGCTCCCCGAGGTATATATATTATCCTTGACCGATAACGAGGGGCCCCCACACAATCTATCCCTTTGACCCAACATACGAGAAGGGTTTGACCATGATGGTTTCCTATTGCTATGTGTGCCATGTTAGACCAAATAATATTTGAGCGCATGCGTTGGACGACACCCCCCCTGCCGCCTCGAAGTTGGGAAACTGACATCGTACGTATTGAACCTGGCTTGGGGTCGGGTACGGTGTTCGGTTTGTAGTGTAGTTGGTGGCCCATCGAAGTTGTGCTTTCGGGATTTAAACACATCACACACCACCGTACCCATACATATTTTCAGGCCGCATGCAGTGTATACGGGGTTTTCTGATCGACCATGTCTCCCTTGTGCGGTTTTTTGTGATGACACGCATATCTGTGGCTCCCCGAGTGTATATATATCATCCCTTTGACCGATAATGAGGGGTATGTGTTGGCCATGAATGGATTCCTCCTAGTTCGTATTAGGGCCGATCACCGTCATATGTCGTTCAACCAAAGCTCGAGCTCATGCGTTGTTATGATTCCCTCCCACATGCTCAGATTGTTGGGTTCGACCGACACCGTACCCTGCATATCTCGTCCTTAACTACCTGGCTTTCATGGTTGTTGTCTGTATCGAGAGGCAGGCGCCACATCTAAATTGTACATTATTCTATATTGAAAACACACATCACCCCTTCCAACGTACATCATTTTGGGCCGCACGCAAGCGGTGCTGGTTTTGTGGTCCGTCTCGTGCGATTTTTTATGATGGTTCAATCTATTGGCCCAAGCGGTTTATCGACAACAATAGTTGTCGTTTGACCAAACGATAGATTCACTGGTCCGTCTTATGGTAGGTCATGGCGACATGCATGTATGACCAAAGTATCATTATGTGCATCCGCCCCGCCAACACGAAGTGGGAGGTGGGTCAAGCACCCTAGCTAGCTACGACATTATGTCATTATAGATATATCCAAGGGTGCTTTCGGGTTTGCGAGGCAGGTGCCACCAAAGTTGTGCATTGTGTATTTAAAGTTTTAAACATCACATCCTATATTCCTACATATATTTGGCCACTTCCAGGTGGTTCTTGACTTCTGGCCCCTCTCATCAATCTTCGACGACGCGCCCAACCGTGGGCCCGTGCGGTCAAAGTTGTGCATTGGAATTTTGAACATCACAGACAACCCTTTTCACTCATATATATCTGCCCACATGCTGGTGTGGCTGTCTTCTGACCCTCTCTAAAGTTTTTTTTGCTGCAAAGACTGATGACGCTCAATGGACATGGGTATAATGTCTTAACCATGTGCGATGCAAGTGCGCTATGAATCACCACGACCGCGCAAGCGCGAGCAAAGGTGGAGGTACTGGATTAACCGTGTGCGATGCAAGTGCGCTGTGAATCACCACGACTGCGCAAGCGCGAGCAAAGGTGGAGGTACTGGATTAACCGTGTGCGATGCAAGTGCGCTATAAAATCACCACCTACACAAGCTAAAGGCGGGTAGTTTATTTAGACTGAATTCCATGTTTGCGTCTGAAAATTAGGACGAACCGTGTGCGATAGACCAGCTAGCTAGAAATCTAAAAACAAACTACCCGCCTTGAGCGTTGCAAAAATCGGCGGTTCCGCCACTTTTCCTTATTATCATACACACATATTCTTATTGGACCGTGCACGATCTTGGGTACTCCCGCCCCGCATCAATTCCTTTACCCAAATTTTAGTAGCCGTCGTACTTCAATCGTTGCCCACACTCCTCCAGCACCGACCTTATAGTAAAATTGCAGTAGCTGAGGCATTTGAACCGTCGCCCTCCCTCGTCCACCACCATCTCCACCCACCATTACTAAAATTTTCAATAGCCGCGGCGTATCCTCAAACACCACCACGCCCCCCTCCACAGTCCCCCCCACCCGCCCCCTCCCCCCGAACCCTAGCTCGCCGCCGCCGCCAACCCCTGCCAGTCTGCCCGTTCCTCCTAGCTTAGATAATAAAGTTCAGGTTACCCAACAATTCCCATACCGTCGACCCACTCCCCTGAGTTTTTAGATGAGGCCTGCGGTGTCTCTCCCCGCCAGATCCACATCCCCTGCTCCAGAATTTCGCAGCCTAAACTCGACCACGTATCCCAGGGATCCCGACGAGCGTTCGGCCAAGAAGAGGCTTATCATGGCCTCTCCGGCGGACGTTGGTGAGGTGGCCGCCGTTCGCCCTGACCTGTCGATCCCGGAGCAACACCTCGCCGCGGAAGGCGGTGAAGACGTTGACTATGTTGCCATGCCGAAGGCTTCACGCCAGCGGGCTAGCATATTACTGTATCTCGGGAAAGCTGGCTATGACATGACGCTCGTCGACAATGATGGCTTCATGCGGGCCATGTCACAGGTTAAGTGGTCCATCCTCAACCCCTCTGGTTCAACCACCGTCGATCTCTTCGACAGCCCTGCCGCTGATCTCATCTGCCATGCGGTCAAGGATTTGCGATCCTTGTGCGAGCCCATTTTGTCATTTCAGAAGGACACATTCTACGGCGGCGGCTTGGGATCCTCAATTGCCAAGTCAGACCTCATCGACCATGATGATACGTCTCCAATGTATCTATAATTTTTTATTGTTCCATGTTGTTATATTATCATTCTTGGATGTTTTACAATCATTTTATAGTCATTTTATATCATTTTTTGGTACTAACCTATTGACATAGTGCCAAGTGCCAGTTGCTATTTTTTGCATGTTTTTTACAACGCAGGAAGTCAATACCAAATGGAGTCCAAACGCAGCGAAACTTTTTGTGGATTTTTTTTGGACCAGAAGACATCCAGTGGGCCGGAGAAGCGCCTAGGGGGTGCTCCGAGGGAAGCACAACCCACCAGGGCGCGCCTGGAGGCCCAGGCGCGCCCTGGTGGGTTGTGCCCACCTCGGGTGCCCCCCGAACCGCCTATTTGCTCTATAAATACCCCAATATTCCAGAAACCCTAGGGGAGTCGACGAAAATCAATTCCAGCCGCCGCAGAGTCCAGAACCACCAGATCCAATCTAGACACCATCATGGAGGGGTTCACCACTTCCATTGGTGCCTCTCCGATGATGCGTGAGTAGTTCTTTGTAGACCTACGGGTCCGTAGTTAGTAGCTAGATGGCTTTCTCTCTCTTGTTTGATTCTCAATACAATGGTCTCTTGGAGATCCATATGATGTAACTCTTTTTGCGGTGTGTTTGTTGGGATCCGATGAACTTTGAGTTTATGATCAGATCTATCTTTTTATCCATGAAAGTTATTTGAGTCTTCTTTGATCTCTTATATGCATGATTGCTTATAGCCTCGTATTTCTTCTTCGATATTTGGGTTTTGTTTGGCCAACTTGATCTATTTATCTTGCAATGGGAAGAGGTGCTTTGTAGTGGGTTCGATCTTACGGTGCTTGATCCCAGTGACAGAAGGGGAACCGACACGTATGTATCGTTGCTACTAAGGATAAAATGATGGGGTCTATTTCTACATAAATAGATCTTGTCTACATCATGTCATTGTTCTTATTACATTACTCCGTTTCTCCATGAACTTAATACACTAGATGCATGCTGGATAGCGGTCGATGTGTGGAGTAATAGTAGTAGATGCAGGCAGGAGTCGGTCTACTAATCTTGGACGTGATGCCTAAATAATAATCATTGCCTGGATATCATCATGATTATTTGAAGTTTTATCAATTGCCCAACAGTAATTTGTTCACCCACTGTTTGCTATTTTTCTCGAGAGAAGCCATTAGTGAAACCTACGGCCCCCGGGTCTCTTTTCCAATATATTTGCTTTCAAGATCTATTTTGCTATTCGCTCTTTTCTTTATTTGCAACTTTTATTTTCAGATCTATTAAACCAAAAATACAAAAATACCTTGCTGCACTTTATTTTATTTGGCGTTCGATCTATCAATATTTACTACTCACTCACGTCCGTTTGCCAATTTTTGGCACCGTTGCCCGAAAGGGATTGACAACCCCTTTTACACGTCGGGTCGCGAGTATTTGTTATTTGTGTGCAGGTGCTGTTTATGTAGTGTTGCTTGGTTCTCCTACTGGTTCGATAACCTTAGTCTCATCACTGAGGGAAATACCTACCGCCGTTGTGCTGCATCATCCCTTCCTCTTTGGGGAAATACCGACGTAGCTTCAAGCCGCATCAAAAGGAATTTCTGGCGCCGTTGCCGGGGAGGATCTTCAACATATACCAGGTTCCTAATCACAAATCTCATCTCCTCGCAATTTACATTATTTGCCATTTGCCTCTCGTTTTCCTCTCCCCCACTTCACAAAAATTTGCTGTTTTATTCGCCCTCTTTTTAGTTCGCCGTTTTCTTGCCGGATCTATTTTTGCGTGCGTTCTTGTTTGCTTAGTCATGATGCCTCAAAGAAAATATTATGATGTTCCTTACCCCAATATTTTGCTTGAAATGGAGAAAAGTACTAAAGAATATATGACTACACAATTTGAGCATAATAAGTATTTTACCGAAGAACTTAAGGAGCACTCCGTTGTGCTAGATGCTATAACAAAACAACTTGATGATATTAGCAGGGAAGTTTGCAATCTCCAATCTAAATATGCTTTTGCTGAAAGTTTGCTAGGAAAAATATCCTATGCACAAGCTACCCTAGTAAATCAAATGGCCGCTAAACCAATCTCGTTAGAAGATAAATGTGATGAAGATCTTAAAATGATTGGTGTTTCTTCTATTGATTCCTTGTTTAGTAAAATTAATATTGATGAAAAAGGGACTGGAGAAGAGTCAACTTTAGTTAGAAGGCGTCCCGATAATTTGGAGGGTGAAAATCTTGTTGAAAATTTTGATAAAAGTGGGTTTGAAGAGGTCAAGACTTTAACTAGTGATGTGCCCACTATTTTGGATTACAAAGACTTTAATTATGATAGCTACTCTTTGATTGATTGTATTTCTTTGTTGCAATCCATGATAAATTCACCCCATGCTTATGAACAAAATAAAGCCTTTACTAAACATATTGTTGATGCTATGATGAAAGCTTTGGAAGAAAAATTGGAATTAAAAGTTTCAATTCCTAGAAAATTACATGATGAGTGGGAATCTACTATCAAAGTTAAGATTAAAAATTATGAGTGTTTTGCTTTATGTGACTTGGGTGCTAGTGTTTCTACAATTCCGAAATCTTTATGTGATGTGCTTGGTTTTACCGATATTGAAGAATGCTCTTTAAATTTGCACTTGGCAGATTCTACTATTAAAAAGCCTATGGGAAGGATTAATGATGTTCTTATTCTTGCAAATAGGAATTATGTGCCCATAGATTTTATTGTTCTTGATATTGATTGTAATCCGTCTTGTCCAATTATTCTCGGTAGACCGTTTTTACGCACTATAGGTGCCATGATTGATATGAAAGAAGGCAATATTAAATTTTAATTTCCACTAAGGAAGGGTATGGAACACTTCCCTAGAACAAGAATTAGGCCTCCATATGAATCAATCATGAGGGCATCTTTTGGATCTCGAAACAAAGATGACAAAACTTAGATCCTTGCATTATGCCTAGCTAGGGGCGTGAAACAATAGCGCTTGTTGGGAGGCAACCCAATGAATAAATTTATTTTTACTTTTTGCTTCCTGTTCTTGAGTGTTTGCACAATTATTCTCCTATTATAATTGTGTTTTTTGTGTTTTAATTAGTGTTTGTGCCAAGTAAAACCTTTAGGATTATGTTGGGTGATAGTTGATTTGATCTTGTTGGAAAACAGAAACTTTTGCGTCCAGTAAAACAATTTTGAAAATTCACAGGAGAGACGAAAAATTCTGAATTATTTACACAAGATTTATATACAAATTTTCTCTGTTGTCCTAATTTTTCAGAATTTTTGGAGTTTCATAAGTATTCTAAATATTCAGATTTCTGCAGACTGTTCTGTTTTTGACAGATTCTGTTTTCTTTGCGTTGTGTGCTTGTTTTGATGATTCTATGGTTTTCTTTGATGATTTTTTGCAATAGAAAAGTTGGAATACAGTATATATAGTGCAAGAATAAAATATGAATTGGTTTGCTACAGTACTTATAGTAGTGATTTGCTTTCTTATACTAACAGATCTCACGAAGGTTTTGTTGAGTTTTGTGTGATTGAAGTTTTCAAGTTTTGGGTTATCTTACGATGGATGAAGGAATAAGAAGTAAGAAGAGCCTAAGCTTGGGGATTCCCATGGCATCCCAAGCTATTATCCAAAGAGAAGCAAGCAACTAAGCTTGGGGATGCCCCGAGTGGCATCCCCTCTTTCTTCTAACGACCATCGGTATTTTACTTGAAGCTATATTTTTATTCGTCACATACTATGAGTTTTGCTTGGAGCGTCTTGTATGATATGAGTCTTTGCTTGTTTTGATTTATGTTCTAAGTTATGAATCCTTGCTGTACACACCTATTTGAGAGAGCCAAAATTATGCCATGACTTGTTAGAATTTCTCTCTATGCTTCACTTAAATTTTTTATGAGCTATGAATTTGCTCTAGTGCTTCACTTATATCTTTTTGAGCATGGTGTGCTTTAGTATTTTTGAAGAAATTCTCTCATGCTTCACTTAGATTTATTTGGGAGTTAGTAATTTTTTTAAGAAATTCTCTCTTGCTTCACTTAAATTAATTTGAGAGAAAGAAGTGTTATGCTCATGATCTTCACTTATATTTGTTTGAGCTTATCAAAAGCAACACATGAAAATTAGTTCCAAAGTGATAGATATCCAAGAAGGATATAATAAAAACTTTCATGAAGATCATTGGACAAAATAAACTTGATTCCTTGTAATAGTTTTGAGATATGATGATGTGATATGTGAGTTATGTTGATGAGTAATTGTGCTTTAGTAAGAATATTGGTGTTAAGGTTTGTGATTCCCTATGCAAGCACAAAAGTCAATAGTCATGCAATGAAATTATATCCTACTTGTGGTGCATTATTTGGTGTTAATTATGCTTAATGCTCGCTTATGAGATTATTCATTTTTTGGTTGGTCGCTTCTCAATCTTTTGCTAGCCTTCATTTTGCACTAAGTATGATCACTACTTGTGCATCCAAAACCCTTTAAACCAGTTTTGCCACATGAGTCCACTATATCTACCTATATGCAGTATTCTTTTGCCGTTCTAAGCAAATTTGTATGTGCCATCTCTAATTTTTTAAATAAACTTCTCTTTTGTGTGTTCGTACCGCTTGCGAGGCGGTGAGGGGTGGCTAATATTTTCCATGCTAGATGTGTTATTCTCACGATGAGTGTTTATTCACTTGTCATTACATGAGAGTAAGGCAAAGGTATTAGGGATGCCCAGTCCCGAAATGAAAAAATGAATTTACTTTATGTTGTCAAATAATAAATTCCTTGGAAAGTGTTGGTATGGAGGGCACCCGTGGATACGGCTAGCCATGGAAAGTGAAAGAAATGGTGGAAAAAGGAATAAACTTTATTTTCTGTTTGGGAACCGCCTATGATATATCTAGAATGGAAAGTGTTGGGAACTCTAAGTTGTTTTCGTTGGTGGGAAAAGCACACCTCCCAAAATGTTTTTATCTCTAAGTTTTTCGCTTTGAGCTCTGGCACCTCTACAAATCCCTACTTCCCTCTGCGAAGGGCCTTTCTTTACTTTATGCAATTTTTATTTTTAATTTGAGTCTCCATCTTCTCTTATAAAGCACAAACTAGGAGGCACTATGATCGTACTTGAGCATTGGGTGTAGTTAATATTCGAGTGTGTTTCATGAATGGATCAATGCTTGAGCATGATGGGCTAGGGATAACTTATTTTAGCGTTGATATTTTGAAAGACATAGTTGCTTGTTGATATGCTTGAGTATTTAAGTCATCATGTCAAAACTAGACTATTGCTTTGAATCATATAAAAGTCCAAATGTCCATGCTATAAAGGAAAGAATATAAGATGACATGTTAGGCAGCATTCCACATCAAAAATTCTGTTTTTATCATTTACCTACTCGAGGACGAGCAGGAATTAAGCTTGGGGATGCTGATACGTCTCCAATGTATCTATAATTTTTTATTGTTCCATGCTGTTATATTATCATTCTTGGATGTTTTACAATCATTTTATAGTCATTTTATATCATTTTTTGGTACTAACCTATTGACATAGTGCCAAGTGCTAGTTGCTGTTTTTTGCATGTTTTTTACATCGCAGGAAATCAATACCAAACGGAGTCCAAACGCAGCGAAACTTTTTGTGTATTTTTTTTGGACCAGAAGACATCCAGTGGGCCGGAGAAGCGCCTGGGGGTGCTCCGAGGGGAGCACAACCCACCAGGGCGCGCCTGGAGGCCCAGGTGCGCCCTGGTGGGTTGTGCCCACCTCGGGTGCCCCCCGAACCGCCTCTTTGCTCTATAAATACCCCAATATTTCAGAAACCCTAGGGGAGTCGACGAAAATCAATTCCAGCCGCCACAGAGTCCAGAACCACCAGATCCAATCTAGACACCATCATGGAGGGGTTCACCACTTCCATTGGTGCCTCTTCGATGATGCGTGAGTAGTTCTTTGTAGTCCTACGGGTCCGTAGTTAGTAGCTAGATGGCTTTCTCTCTCTTGTTTGATTCTCAATACAATGGTCCCTTGGAGATCCATATGATGTAACTCTTTTTGCGGTGTGTTTGTTGGGATCCGATGAACTTTGAGTTTATGATCAGATCTATCTTTTTATCCATGAAAGTTATTGAGTCTTCTTTGATCTCTTATATGCATGATTGCTTATAGCCTCGTATTTCTTCTCTGATATTTGGGTTTTGTTTGGCCAACTTGATCTATTTATCTTGCAATGGGAAGAGGTGCTTTGTAGTGGGTTCGATCTTACGGTGCTTGATCCCAGTGACAGAAGGGGAACCGACACGTATGTATCATTGCTACTAAGGATAAAACGATGGGGTCTATTTCTACATAAATAGATCTTGTCTACATCATGTCATCGTTCTTATTGCATTACTCCGTTTCTCCATGAACTTAATACACTAGATGCATGCTGGATAGCGGTCGATGTGTGGAGTAATAGTAGTAGATGCAGGCAGGAGTCGGTCTACTAATCTTGGACGTGATGCCTATATAATAATCATTGCCTGGATATCGTCATGATTATTTGAAGTTTTATCAATTGCCCAACAGTAATTTGTTCACGCACCGTTTGCTATTTTTCTCGAGAGAAGCCACTAGTGAAACCTACGGCCCCCGGGTCTCTTTTCCAATATATTTGCTTTCAAGATCTATTTTGCTATTCGCTCTTTTCTTTATTTGCAACTTTTATTTTCAGATCTATTAAACCAAAAATACAAAAATACCTTGCTGCACTTTATTTTATTTGGCGTTCGATCTATCAATATTTACTACTCTCTCACGTCCGTTTGCCAATTTTTGGTGCCGTTGCCCGAAAGGGATTGACAACCCCTTTTACACGTCGGGTTGCGAATATTTGTTATTTGTGTGCAGGTGTTGTTTACGTAGTGTTGCTTGGTTCTCCTACTGGTTCGATAACCTTGGTCTCATCACTGAGGGAAATACCTACCGCCGCTGTGCTGCATCATCCCTTCCTCTTTGGGGAAATACCGACGTAGCTTCAAGCTGCATCACACGACCACGAGGAGGGCACCCACAAAGGTTCTTCCAAGGTGAAACAGCCCATCTGTGACATCAGAGAGCGCACCATGGGTCTGTGCTCTTCCAACTGGAAGGATCCCGTCCATGGCATGTGAGGCAACATCCTATCAGCAAATCTTACCTTTTCTAGCTTGCCAACCCGTACCCTTTGTTGTAGTAGCATTTGCCATGCGGTGTTTTAACTATGCCGTGT
This sequence comes from Thinopyrum elongatum, assembly GCA_011799875.1. Lineage (NCBI taxonomy): Eukaryota > Viridiplantae > Streptophyta > Magnoliopsida > Poales > Poaceae > Thinopyrum > Thinopyrum elongatum. The sequence goes on along the minus strand of CM022303.1, from coordinate 309,654,498 downwards.
TTAATTATTTCAGTTATGGAAAAATGTATTGTTCAATAGGGCTATGTGATGTTTAAGTATGAATTGTCCACTTCAGTTTCATGAATGGCTATATTTGGTTGTTTATAGTGAGTAGATGCCTTGTTTATCTGTATTTGGTTGTTAGGTTGGTTGCAGTGAGCATTTTTCTAGTTATTGAGCAGATGCCTTGTTTATATGTATTTGGTTCTTAGGTTAGTTGAAGTGAGCATTTGTCCAGTTATCAAGCAGTTGCCTTGTTTATCTGTATTTGGTTGTTAGGTTGGTTGCAGTGAGCATTTGTCCAGTTTTCAAGTAGATGCCTTGTTTATCTGTATTTGCTTGTTAGGTTGGTTGCAGTGAGCATTTGTCCAGTTTTCAAGCATATGCCCTGTTTATCTGTATTTTCTTGTTAGGTTGGTTGTAGTGAGATTCTGTCCAGTTTTCAATGGCTATATTTGGTTGTTATACTGATCATTTATGCCTTGTTTATTTCAGTCATTCACAATGTGTTGTTCATTATGTGCAAGTCGGAACTGTGCCGCTCGATTGCATCAATACCAGTTTGAACGGCTATATTTGGTTCCAGTTATGCCTGGTGTAGTTAACACATGCCCTTTATTTCAGTTTTACACATTTATCCAGTGTGATGTTTAAGCATTACCTATGTCCTATTCATTTTCAACAATACCAGTTTGAATTGCAATATTTGATGGCTGTTAAGCCTGTTGTAGGTAACATTGCCTTCCATTTTATATCTGCTTAACAACATGCTAAAACCAACACATTCAAGCTATCATTTGGAGATGATGTTGTTTACCTTTGCTATATTTGTTTGATGTTAAGGTTGCTGTACTTATCATGCCTTTCCACTACTTATGCAGGACAACAATGAGAGTGGCCACCATTTTCTGCCGAGGTTAGTTTCATCCCTCAGCTTGTACTCCCCCCATCGTTCCATAATGTAGTGCATATAGATCCAGGCCTGGACACTTGTTAGCTTCTAATGTTGACTTGTTGCTTGTAGGTACATATGCCCTTGGCAAGGATCCATGCATCGACCCTTTTTGCGTATGGGGAAATGAGATATTCATGAACAAGCATCAAGTGAGGAAACTGATAAGGATTATTAGCAAAAAGATATGAACGGTGGCAAGCAAATTATTTGTTTATGCTCTATCCAACACAACAGTGAGTTGTAGGATGGTAACTACAAACTCTGCAGCCTTCTCTTTTTACTGCCCATAATGAGTTGTTAGACAACAATGTCTGAATCTTTTTCGTTCGCAGTGGTTCCCGAAGCAGTTCACTCAAGATTACCTCGCAAAGTACATGATTGGTGGACACGCAATGAAGGTTAAAGTATTTCATCCAGACTACAATGAGCATCGAGAAGTCCTAATGAAGACAGTGAAGGATGGACGGGCAGCCATCACAAGGGGTTGGCCTAGAGTCGTGCGCGCATTACGCATGGAGGAGGGCACAATATGGGCATTCCGCTTCACCTTCTCCAGCAACCAGAATGTCTTTCGCCTCTCTCTTTACAGTCTTTAGTACAACTATGGTTCATCATTCTTTACTTGGTGCTTCTGTAGTTCTTCAGTATATGTACCTGTGCATTGAATTATGCATTCGTGGTTGAACCTATATTTGTAATAAACATGGTTGGATATGAAATAAGTGATTGCCTACTTTCAAATTCAAAACATGTGATTTTTAAATTAGGGATTACACTGCACACGGTTTCCAAAAGCGAAATGTCTGCTATAGACGTGGAGATCAGACACGTTTCTAGGATCCACTACGTGTGCGATCAATCTCTATTGCACACAGTTCTTTCTTATTAAATGTTTGCGATAGTCACCTTACCACACACGCTTCACAATTATGGTCTGTTTATGATGTTGTGCACATCGCAAATGTTTGGTCATAGAAGAACGCGTGCGATAGGTCTTCATCCTACGCGGGTATGATGGATGAATCGTGTGGGATGTATTCAAGCTTCGCATACAGTTTTATAGTGACAACTGTGTGCGTTCTTACATCGAATCGCATACAGTCGAGGAAAAGTAAATGTGTGTGATTGTCTGCTTCTATAATCGTGAACTGTTTGTGATGGGTCGCGCATCGTAAACGAAGCACCACAGAATACCGAATACGATGGCAATGCGAGCACAGACGAGCTGCAAGGATAGAGCGTTTCGGATATTCAAGATATCAGAAACAGTTTTATAGGGACAACTGTATCCATCAAGGCTCCCTATCCCCAACGGTTTCTGGGTCGTGTGGGAAGGACTCCCCTATCGCAGTCACTCACTTGGCGACGGTTCCAAACGCCATCGTGGAAAGGTGTTAAAAACCATTTGTATAGCACCTCGATGTACCAGTGGGTGTGAGTTTATTCAAATCAACTCTTTCATATAAAGAGAAAGGCATAACACTAACACCAGCTCCTAAATCACACAAAGCAGTTTTGACATAATTTCTTTTGATGGAGCACGGGATAGTTTCGTATTCCAGGATCTCCAAGTTTTTTAGGTACTCCATCCTTAAAAGAATAATTAGCAAGCATGGTGGAGATTTCAGCTTCAGGTATTTTTCTCTTATTAGTGATGATGTCTTTCATGTATTTTGCATAAGGGGCCATCTTTAAAATATCAGTCAAGCGGGTGTGCAAAAAGACTGGTCTAAGCATTTCAGCAAAGCGTTCAAATTCTTCTTCATCTTTTTCCTTAGTTGGTTTAGGTGGAAAGGGCATGGGTTTTTGAACCCATGGTTCCCTTTCTTTTCCATGTTTTCTAGCAACAAAGTCTCTTTTGTCATATCTTTTATTTTTAGGTTGTGGGTTATCAAGATCAACAACAGGTTCTATTTCAACATCATTATCTGGTTCTTTATCATTGTCTAGTTGAGTGTCTTCATGAACATCATCATTATCTTTCTCATTATCACTAGGTGAATGTTCATTATCAGATTAAGTTTCACCATCTGAGATAGAGACATCATTATTATCTTCAGGAGGTTTTTCTATTTCAGGTTCACTAGAGGTATGCAAAGTCCTATCATTTTTCTTTTTCTTCTTCCTTTTAGAAGGACTAGGTGCATCAGTATTAATTCTTTGAAAGTCTTGTTCAATTCTTTTAGGGTGTCGCTCAGGATAAAGCGGTTCCTGAGTCATTTTGCCTCCTCTAGTTGCTACTCTAATGGCAAAATCGTTTATATTATTATTCATTTCACTAAGCAATTCTCTTTGAGATTTAGCAACTTGTTCTAGCTCGGTTTGAACCATAGTGGTATGTTTTCCAACACCTCTTACATCATTAGTGATTCTAAATAACAAGTCACTCAAGCGAGCAATCATATCAGAGTTGTATTTTAGTTGTTTCATAACATTTGCATTGAAGTGATCTTGTTTGATGATGTACCTATCAAATTCATATAGGCATTGACTAGGATGCTTATTGTAAGGGTGTCACTTTCATCAAACTTTATGAAAGAATTTACCTCTACCACCCTTACAATAAGCATCCTTTCATAAAGTTTGATGAAAGTGACACCCTTACAATAAGCATCCTTTCTTCGAAAATATATTGAAGAAATATCAGGATTAATAGCATGTGGTGGTGTTGCAAGTCTATTGAAAATAGAAGGTGAATCAAGTGCAGAGTGTGATGGCAAATCCTTACCTCCCCTCGTCTTAGAGGGAACGATCTTGGTTTTTGTATCCTTTAGATTCTTCATAGTGATAAATAGATAATAATCCCAAGTGACTCAACAAATATAGCTATGCTCCCCAGCAACGGCACCAAAAAAGGTCTTGATAACCCACAAGTATAGGGGATCACAACAGTTTTCGAGGGTAGAGTATTCAACCCAAATTTATTGATTCGACACATGGGGAGCCAAAGAATATTTGTAAGTATTAGCAGTTGAGTTGTCAATTCAACCACACCTGGAGATTTGAAAGTGCGTTATATCGACTAGAGGGGGGTGAATAGGTGATTTTTACAAATTCGTCACTGAGGAAATATTACTTGAGGAATTACCTAAGCGACGAACTACAAGCAGCGGAATAAGTACTCAGGTACATGCATAACAAAGCAGTAGCATAGTCATCATGATGAAATGAAACATACACAGAGCACAGGTAGCGTGTAAACAGGATGAGCATGCTGAAGACAAAGTGACTAAAGAAATAGGATTGAGGAAATTGAGAAAGTCTTCAGTCAAAGTCTTCAAACAGTAACGATCAATTTCATCAACACATGAATGAAGAAATGAAAGGGTTGAGAAAATAGAACCAATAGCTTGGTGAAGACAGTGATTTGGTAGACTACTTCCAACTGTTGTGACAGTTGTACGTCTGGTTGGAGCGGCTAGGTATTTAAACCTGAGGACACACAGTCCCGGACACACAGTCCTCACCGTATTCTCCTTGAGCTAAGGTCACACAGACCTCGCCCAATCACTCATGGTAAGTCTTCACAGGTGACTTCCAAACCTTCACAGACTTGGTCACTCGGCGATCCACAATTCCTCTTGGATGCTCTAGACCATGACGCCTAACCGTCTGGAGGATGCATAGTCCTCAAAGGTAACAAGCGTCGGTTCCACACAGGAACAATCTCTTCAGTGATGCTCAATCACTTTGGGTTTTAGGTGTTGGGTTTGGGTTTTTCCTCACAGATGATTTTCTCTCAAAGTCCTCGGAGGATGGGATGCTCTAAATGACAAGTGTCAGTTGCTCTCGGAGCAGCCAACCAGCTAGTGGTTGTAGGGGGCGGCTATTTATAGCCGGGGAGAAGCCCGACATGATAAGACATAAATGCACTTCAATGATATGACCGTTAGGTGGATAGGATATTTTGGACAGCTGGCGCATAGCACAACAACGGTCGGAAATTTGAGCTCTCAAATTCCCCAGGGCTATGATGTTCCTCACTTCTAGGCAATCCGCACTGGCAAATTCCTAACTCCTTCGAGGACCAACAGCAATGTACTTAGCTTCAGCAGTGGAGAGAGATACGCAGTTCTACTTCTTCGAGGACCAACATACTAAAGAGTGTCCGAGGAAATGGCATGTGCCTGATGTTGACTTGCGATCCACTCGATCACCAGCATAGTCAGAGTCAGAATATCCAATGAGATCAAAAGCCGAGCCCTTGGGATAACATAATCCAAGTGTTGGAGTGTGAGCTAGATATCGAAGAATATGTTTCACAGCCTTATGGTGTGATTCCTTCGATGTAGCTTGAAAACGGGCACACATGCAAACACTAAGCATAATATCTGGCCTAGATGCACATAGGTACAATAAAGAGCCAATCATGGAGCGGTATACCTTTTGATCGAAGTCAATACCATTTTCATCGGTGCATAGATGGCCATTTGTGGGCTTAGGGATTTTGACGCCTTTGCAATCTTGAATACCAAATTTCCTCAGAACGTCCTTGAGTTATTTCTCTTGAGAAATGAAGATGCCATTGCGTTGTTGACAAATTTGAAGACCTAAGAAGAATTTCAGTTCTTCCATCATGGACATTTGATATTCCTCACTCATCATATAAGCAAATTTGTCACTGTAATGTTGGTTAGTACAGCCAAAGATAATATCATCAACATATATTTGGCACAGGAATAATTCATCATCATCTGTTTTGGTGAAAAGAGTTGGGTCGAGTGAACCGGGTTTGAAGCCTTTCTTCATGAGGAATTCCTTCAGTGTATCATACCATGCCCGAGGGGCCTGCTTGAGGCCATAGAGGGCCTTATTGAGTCTGAAGACTTGGCCAGGATGCTTAGGATCTTCAAAACCTGGGGGTTGAGCAACATATACTTCTTCCTCAAGCTTACCATTGAGGAATGCACTTTTCACATCCATTTGATATAAGATGATATTATGATGGTTAGCATAAGCAAGCAATATGCGAATAGCCTCAAGTCTAGCAACAGGTGCAAAAGTTTCATCGAAATCAATTCCTTCAACCTGTGTGTAGCCTTGAGCTACAAGACGAGCCTTGTTCCTCACCACTAGGCCATTTTCATCTTGCTTGTTGCGGTAGATCCATTTGGTACCGATGATATTGTGCTTGCGTGGGTATGGTCGCTTGACAAGCTCCCACACACTGTTCAGCTCAAATTGATGTAATTCCTCTTGCATCGCTTGAATCCACTCAGGCTCCAGAAATGCTTCATCAACTTTGGTGGGCTCTGTGCTAGAGACAAATGTGAAATGCCCACAAAAGTTAGACAAATGTGAAGCTTTTGAGCGTGTGAGAGGACCTGGTGCGTTGATGTCGTTGATGATTCTCTCAATCTGTACTTCATTTGCAACGTGAGGATGAGCAGGTTGACGACTTTGATTTGGCTCAACATTTTCTTCAGAGCCATTTTCTTCAGATGCACCAGCATGATTTTCTTCACGATCTGGAATGACTTCTTCAGCAGATTCTTCAGTAGGTATGATATCCTCAGTAGCCTTTAGCTTGATGGATTCCTCAGGAGTCATTTCATCTAGCACGGAAGGTAGGTGCTCTCTTTGCGACCATTAGTTTCATCGAACCGCACATATTGGGTTTCTTGTCAGTGAGGAGTTCATATGAAGTCTTCTTGAAGAATTTGTGAAGATATACCATGTTGATGATGTGGCATGCAGTATCAATTGCCTCAGGCCAGAAGCGACGAGGTGTCTTGTATTCATCAAGCATGGTGCGTGCCATCTCAACAAGAGTCCTGTTCTTGCGCTCCACAACGCCATTCTGCTAAGGAGTGTATGGGGCAGATAACTCATGAGTAAAGCAAGTTCATCAAGATAGTCATCAAGACCAGTATTCTTGAACTCGGTCCCATTGTCACTCCGTATATGCTTGATCTTCACACCGAAATTCGTCGAAGCCCTTGAGGAAAATCGTCTGAAGACTTCCTGCACTTCAGTTTTGTAAGTAATGACATGCACCCATGTGTAACGAGAATAATCATCAACAATGACAAAGCAATATAGAGATGCTGCATTTGTTAGTGTGGCATAATGAGTAGGGCCAAAGAGGTCCATATGAAGCAATTCAAAAGGACGAGAGGTAGTCATGATAGTCTTTGAGGGGTGCTTGGCTCTGGTCATCTTTCCAGTCTCACAAGCCCCACAAAAATGATCTTTGAGGAATTTGACACCCTCAATGCCAATGACGTGCTTCTTCTTCACGAGCGTGTGTAAGTTCCTCATGCCAGCATGACCCAGTCGTCGATGCCATAGCCAGCCTTCTGAAGCTTTTGCAAGTAGACATGTGGCAGGCTGTGGTCCTGCAGATAAATCAACAATATACAAGTCTCCTCTCCTAAAGCCTTCGAAGACTTTGGAATTGTCAGATTCCATGAGCACTAAGCAGCAATATTTGCCAAAGACAACAACCATATCAAGATCACAAAGCATTGAGACAGACATGAGGTTGAATCCGAGGGACTCGACAAGCATGACTTTGTCCATGTGTCGATCCTTTGAGATTGCAACCCTACCTAGACCCAATACCTTGCTTTTGCCTTTGTCAGCGTAGGTGATATGCTTCAAATGTGATGGAGATAAAGGATAGTCCATCAGTAAGCTCTTGTCACCGGTCATGTGATTAGTACATCCACTGTCGAGGACCCACTCAGTAGCTTTGGGTAAATCATCCTGCAGATGAATTAGTGCTTCTTACGAACTCATATACTTCAGAGTGAAGAATATGACATCAAATTCATCAGGCAGAGTTTCATCAATTAATGCAACATATGTATATATAGCAGTATGAGGACGTGAGAAATGAATGAATCATTTCTTCATGATTAGCTTGCGTCCTTTCAAGCATTTTCAGGTCTCCAGCAAATTCTTCAGACGATTTAGTTCATCTGGAGACCTGACCCTGCATAAGAGATTAGTTCTTTTTCTTCACCACCCACATCTGGAGGGGTGGCAAAGAGTTCATCATTCTACGAGCTCCATAAGAGAAAGGTGGCATGGAAGCCAATGCGCTTTGTTTCACAGAAGAGGGGTTAGTATAGGCATATGAATAAGCAGAGAAATTCTTCGAGGACTTATGAACATAATGATTTGAAGAGTAATGCACATATTCATAGCCCTTAGATTTTTCCTGTGAAATAGAATTGTTTGCACAAGGATGTTCATATGAGGATTTGGATCCATGTGAGGAATTTGATCCATATGAGGAATTTGGTCCATATGAGGACTTGGATCCATTTGAAGCCTTTGGTCCATATGAAGAATTTGATCTGGGGTTCCAATTCTTCACAGGTGGTGTCATGATGACATTTACCTGAAGACTTTCAAGGCACTTTTTGGGAACCCAGATTTTCTTCATAGGGGGACCGTTCCTGCAGTTAGTTCCAACATATCTAGCAAATACTTCACCATTCTGATTTTTGAACAGTTTATAGTTGGAGTCAAATGACTCATCAGATGAATATGAGGATTCACAAGTAAAGCCAGATAAAGTGGATGGATCTACGGGAGGTCCCTTCGCAACAACCCATGAGGTTTTGGGATACTGCTCAGGTTTCCAGTATGTTCCATCAGCATTGAGTTTCCTCTCAAAGGCAATACCCTCTTTCCTAGGGTTCCTGTTCAAGATCTGCTTTTTGAGAACATCACAAAGAGTCTGATGCCCTTTGAGGCTTTTGTACATGCCTGTCACATACAATTCCTTCAACCTTGCATTTTCGTCAGTGATACTAGTGGTATCCTCGGATGAGGAATTTGTGACCACAGAGATAGTTGAAGAGTTTGCAACAATAGAAGCATTTGAACTTTCAGGTGAAGAATTAGCAGTTTCATGTTCAATGCATTTCAAACATGGTGGAATAAATTCTTCCTGAGCGGAACTGATCTCTTAAGCAAGTAATGAATCATTTTCCTTCTGAAGATCTTCATGACTCACTCTTAGCTTCTCAAGATCTTGCTTTCTTTGAAGAAATTCATAAGAAAGCTTCTCATGATCGGCTAAGAGAGTTTCATGACGACTTTGAAGGTTGTCAAACTTAGACTGTAGTTGCTGAAGATTATCAGTCAGTGTTTGAGTTCGATCCATTTCCTCACCTAATGGATCATCGCTTTTGTCTAGCATATTTTGAACCTTTTCCAAAGCCTTTTGTTGTTTAACAGCAATATTAGCAAGTTTGGAATAGCTGGGTTTGAGGTTTTCATCAGATTCATCCTCACTTGATTCAGAGGAGGGATATTTGAATACCTTGGCACCTTTTGCCATGAAGCAATAGGTGGGAACATAGTCATCGTTGCTGTCATCAGCAGTGTTGGGGAAGCCATTTTCCTCAGTGTTGAAGATGGACTTGCTGACGTAAGCAGTAGCGAGAGCTAGGCTTGCCACACTAGAGTCTGATTCCTCAGATGCCTCCTCTTCCTCATGTTCCTCAGATTCAGCTTCAGAGTCCATTTCCTTGCCAATGAATGCCCGAGCCTTCTTGGAACTGCTCTTCTTGTGAGATGAAGACTTTGAAGATTTTGATGATGAGGACTTTGAAGATTTCTTCTTCTTCTTTGAGTCATCTGAACTATCATCCTTGTATTTCTTCTTCTTTGATTCCTTTGCCCACTGAGGACAATCAGTTATGTAGTGACCAGGTTTCTTGCATTTGTGGCAAGTCCTCTTCTTGTAATCACGGGATGAGGAATCTGATCTAGTGTCATCACCTTTTAAAGATTTTACAAAGCGACCACGCCTTGAGAACTTCTGGAATTTCCTCACGAGCATTGCTAGCTCCTGGCTTAGTTCTTCAGGGTCACCAAGGCTGCTATCAGAATCTTCTCCTTCAGATGAGGAAACTGCCTTGGCCTTCAGTGCGCGTGATCTTCCATAGCTTGGCCCGTAGAGATCTCTCTTTTCAGCTTGTTGGAATTCATGAGTGTTCAGCCTCTCAAGGATATCAGCAGGATCTAGTGACTTGTAGTCTCCACGTTCTTGAATCATCAGTGCCAGTGTATCAAATGAAGAATCGAGTGACCTCAGCAATTTCTTCACCACCTCATGGTCGGTGATGTCAATGGCACCAAGTGCTTGAAGCTCGTTTGAAATGTTAGTGAGGCGATCAAAGGTTTGCTGGACATTCTCATTGTCAAGTCTTTTGAAACGGTTGAAGAGATTGCGAAGAACGTCAACTCGAGAATCACGTTGAGTTGAGATTCCTTCGTTGACCTTGGACAACCTGTCCCAGATAAGCTTTGCAGACTCCAAAGCACTCACTTTGCCGTACTTTCCTTTGCTCAGATGGCCACATATGATATTCTTCGCTTGAGAGTCGAATTGCTTGAATCTCTTCACATCAGCAGCGTTCACGGAAGGAGTGACAGAGGGAACGCCATTTTCCACAATGTACCAGAGATCGTTGTCAATTGCCTCAAGATGCATGCGCATCTTATTCTTCCAGTAGGGGTAGTCCGTCCCATCAAAGGTAGGACTCCCAGCCGAGACCTTGATCATGCATGCAGTCGACATAACTAAAACTCCAGGTGGTTAAACCAAAATCACACAGAACAAGGGAGTACCTTGCTCTGATACCAATTGAAAGTGCGTTATATCGACTAGAGGGGGGGTGAATAGGCGATTTTTACAATTTCGTCACTGAGGAAATATTACTTGAGGAATTACCTAAGCGACAAACTACAAGCAGCGGAATAAGTACTCAGGTACATGCATAACAAAGCAGTATCATAGTCATCATGATGAAATGAAACATACACAGAGCACAGGTAGCGTGTAAACAGGATGAGCAGGCTGAAGACAAAGTGACTGAAGAAATAGGATTGAGGAAATTGAGAAAGTCTTCAGTCAAAGTCTTCAAATAGTAACAATCAATTTCATCAACACATGAATGAAGAAATGAAAGGGTTGAGGAAATAGAACCAGTAACTTGGTGAAGACAGTGATTTGGTAGACTAGTTCCAACTGCTGTGACAGTTGTATGTCTGGTTGGAGCGGCTAGGTATTTAAACCTGAGGACACACAGTCCTAGACACACAGTCCTCACCGTATTCTCCTTGAGCTAAGGTCACACAGACCTCGCCCAATCACTCGTGGTAAGTCTTCACAGGTGACTTCCAAACCTTCACAGACTTGGTCACTCGGCGATCCACAATTCCTCTTGGATGCTCTAGACCATGACGCCTAACCGTCTGGAGGATGCGCAGTCCTCAAAGGTAACAAGCGTCGGTTCCACACATGAACAATCTCTTCAGTGATGCTCAATCACTTTGGGGTTTAGGTGTTGGGTTTGGGTTTTTCCTCACTGATGATTTTCTCTCAAAGTCCTCGGAGGATGGGATGCTCTAAATGACAAGTGTCAGTTTCTCTCGGAGCAGCCAACCAGCTAGTGGTTGTAGGGGGCGGCTATTTATAGCCAGGGAGCAGCCCGACATGATAAGACATAAATGCCCTTCAATGATATGACCGTTAGGTGGATAGGATATTTTGGACAGCTGGCGCATAGCACAGCAACAGTCGAGAATTTGAGCTCTCAAATTCCTCAGGGCTATCATGTTCCTCACTTGTAGGCAATCCGCACTGGCGAATTCCTAACTCCTCAGTCAGAACAAATTCCTCAGAGAACAGGAGATCTTCGTCTCTGTCACTGAAGAACTTGACTGAACTGTATGAGATTTCCAATGGCTTCACTCGAAAGGATTGGGTAGGTGTAGGATTTGAGATGAGCATCACTTGGAAACTTTTCCTTAGTTTTACCTTGACCCCCTTTAACAGTACGGTGTTTCCTATGACTCAAGAAAGGGAAAACAAAACTATGAAAACAAAAGTCTTCACGCTTCATAATCCTCGCATCAATATCAAGTCTTCAAGGTCACACCAATTTCCTCATTTTCAAAGTCTTCAAAACAACCAAAGTCTTCAACTGAAGACATTCATTTTTAGGGGTCGACTTTCTTCGTAAATATCAAACTCCTCATAGACTTAGACCTGTGTACACTCATAAACACATTAGTCCCTTAACCTATAAGTCTTCAATACACCAAAATCACTAAGGGGCACTAGATGCACTTACAAGATTAAATATCTACAGCAAAGTGATCAGTAGCACAGTAATATGATAGTTTTGATAGCAGTGGTAACAGTAATAGTAACGGTAACAACAGTAGCAATTTTGTAGCAGTTGTAACGGTAGAAATAGCAATAGTAACTTAGCAAGAGCAATATGTGGAAAACTCGTAGGCGTTGGATCGGTGAATTCGTTGGATGATATTCATCATATAACAGTCATAACCTAGGGCGACACAGAACTAGCTCCAATTCATAAATATAATGTAGGCATGTATTCCGTAAATAGTCATACGTGCTTATGGAAAAGAACTTGCATGACATCTTTTTCCTACCCTCCCATGGCAGTGGGGTCCATAAGGAAACTAAGGGATATTAAGGCCTCCTTTTAATAGAGAACTAGAATAAAGCATTAACACATAGTGAATACATGAACTCCTCAAACTACGGTCATCATCGAAAAGTATCCCAATTACTGTCACCCCGGGGTTTACGGATCATAACACGTAGCAGGTGCATATGACTACCAAGATCGGATCTAGAACATAGATATAATGGTGAAAACATAAATGGTTCAGATCTGAAATCATGGCACTCGGGCCCTAGTGACAAGCATTAAGCATAGCAAAGTCATAGCAACATCAATCTCAGAACATAGTGGATACTAGGGATCAAGCCCTAACAAAACTAACTCGATTACATGATGAATCTCATCCAACCCCTCACAGACCAGCGAGCCTACGAAGGAATTACTCACTCCCGGTGGGGAGCATCATGGAATTGGTGACGAAGGAGAGTTGGTGATGACGAAGACTGAAGATTCCCCTCTTCGGAGCCCCGAACGGACTCCAGATCTGACCTCCCGATGAAGAACAGGAGGTGGCGGCGGCTCCGTACCGTGAAACGCGATAAAACTTCCTCCTTGATTTTTTCTCCGAAAATAGGTATTTATGGAGTTGGAATTAGGGTCTACAGAGCCCCGAGGGCCCCACAACCCACCAGGGCGTGCCTGGAGTGGGTGGCGCGCCTTGGTGTCTTGTGCTCAGCCAGGGGCCCCCCTCCGGTGGTTCTTGGTTCCAGTATTTTTATTTATTCTGAAATAATTCTCCAAAAAGTTTCGTCCAAATTCGAGAACTTTTATTTCTGCACAAAAACAACACCATGGTAGTTCTGCTGAAAACAACGTCAGTCCGGGTTAGTTTCATTCAAATCATGCAAATTAGAGTCCAAAACAAGTGCAAAAGCGTTAGGAAAAGTAGATATGACAGAGACGTATCATTGTAGTACATTCATGATTCGCTTATAGTGGGTGGCTAGAGTGAGAGAAGCTTACACCCGAGTAAGGGGATTTTTGCGTATGGGAGTAAAGGGGACTTGATACTTAATGCTATGGTTGGGTTTACCTTAATGATTTCTAATAGTTGCGGATGCTTGCTAGAGGTCCAATCATAAGTTCATATGATCCAAGTACGGAAAGTATGTTAGCTCATGCCTCTCCCTCATATAAAATTGCAATAATGATTACCGATCTTGTTAACAATTGCCTAGGACAATTCCGCACACCGATCCATCATTATTCCACAGTCGCTATTTGTAATATATTGTAATATATTCTAACTTTATTTAGGTTGCACCTATTTATATATTTTTTGCTCTCCGATATTATACAAAGCTATCCTCTTTATACCCACAACATAGTTTTATTTCGCGTTTCTAGATGAAAGCAAACGCTCGGTGTACGTAGGGTCGTATCAGTGACAGATAGGACTTGAGAAAATATTGATCTTACCTTTAGCTCCTTGTGGGTTCGACATTCCATACTTATCACTTTCGTCTTTGGAAATTTCTACGATGATTCCTTGCACTTGGGGATTATCAGCTCTTCGGCGGAGCAATTCCGCCGGGGATACTTCCCTCTGGGAGGGGGAAATCGAAGCCATCGACATCACCAACAACCCTCTCATTGTGGGAGGACCAATCTTCATCAACGTCTTCACCAGCACCATCTCATCTCAAACCCTAGTTCATCTCTTGTACTCAATCTTTGTCTCAAAACCTCAGATTGGTACCTGTGGGTTGCTAGTAGTGTTGATTACATCTTGTAGTTGATGCTACTTGGTTTATTTGATGGAAGATTATATGTTCAGATCTTTGATGATATTCAATACCCCTCTGATCTTGAACATGAATATGATTTGTGACTTTGTGAGTAGTTACTTTTGTTCTTGAGGACTTGGGAGAAGTCTTGTCATAAGTAATCATGCGAATTTGGTATTCGTTCGATATTTTGATGATATGTATGTTGTTGTTTCCCTTAGCGGTGTCGTGTGAACGTCGACTACATGACACTTCACCATACTTGGTCCTGAGGGAAGGCACTATGGAGTAGCAATTAGATGATGGGTTGCTAGAGTGACAAAAGCTTAAACCCTAGTGTATGCGCTATTCTGTAAGGGGCTGATTTGGATCCGTACGTTTCATGCTATGGTTAGATTTATCTTAATTCTTCTTTCGTAGTTGCAGATGCTTGCGAGAGGGGGTAATCATAAGTGGGAGGCTTGTTCAAGTAAGAACAACACCCAAGCACCGGTCCACCCACATATCAAATTATCAATGTAGTGAACACGAATCAAACAAACATGATGAAAGTGACTAGATAAAATTTCCGTGTGTCCTCAAGAATGCTTTGCTTATTATAAGAGACCGTTCCGGCCTGTCCTTTGCTACAAAAAAGGATTGGGCTACCTTGCTGCACCTTTGCTACTGTTACTACTTGTTACTCATTACAAATTACCTTGCTATCAAACTATCTGTTATCGATAATTTCAGTGCCTGTAGACAATACCTTGCTGAAAACCGCTTGTCATTTCCTTCTGCTCCTCGTTGGGTTCGACACTCTTACTTATCAAAAGGACTACGATTGATCCCCTATACTCGTGGGTCATCACACAACTATCTAGGTAGTCCCTAGAAGCATCGGTTAGTCCATTATAAAAGATATCAAGTATTTCATTTTTCTTAAGAGGATGATCAGGCAAAGCATTAAGTAATTGGAGAAGCCTCCCCAAGCTTGAGGGAGATTCTCTTATTCAATTTGCACAAAGTTAAATATTTCCTGTAAGGCAGCTTGTTTCTTATGAGCAGGAAAATATTTTTCAGAGAAGTAATACATCATATCCTGGGGACTACGCACACAACCAGGAGCAAGAGTATTAAACCATTTCTTAGCATGACCCTTTAATGAGAAAGGAAACAACTTAAGAATATAGTAGTAGCGAATCTTTTCCTCATGAGCAAATAGAGTGGCTATATCATTTAATTTAGTAACATGTGCCACAACAGTTTCAGTTTCATAACCATGGAAAGGATCAGATTCAATCAAAGTAATCAACTCAGGATCGACAGAGAATTCATAATCCTTATCAGTAACAAAGATGGGAGAAGTAGCAAACTTAGGATCATATTCCATTTTCTCCATCATAGATTTTTCTTTTAGCTTACATAGTAGTTTCGTAACATCTTCTCTATCATTGCAAGCAAGGAATTCTCTAGCTATCTCCCCATCCATAACATAACCCTCAGGTACTTTAGGAATTTCAATTCTACGACAGCTAGTTCTCATAGGTGAATCATAAATCTCATCAGTTTCAGTATTTGCAAATTCTTTAGCTTTAGCAACTTGTTCATCAAGAAATTCACCTAGTTGCACAGTTTCATTAAGCATGGTAATGGCGTCATCATTATCATCATTCATAGCAGAAGTAGTATCATCAATTACTTGCGACATATTAGAATTAATAGCAGGTGGTGGTGTCGCAAGCCTACTCAAAACAGAAGGTGAATCAAGTGCAGAGCTAGATGGCAGTTCCTTACCTCCCCTCGTCTTAGAGGGAACGATCTTGGTTCTATCATCCTTCAGATTCTTCATAGTGATCAACACGTATAAATCCCAAGTGACTCATCAAATAGAGCTATGCTCCCCGACAACGGCACCAGAAAAAGGTCTTGATAACCCATAAGTATAGGGGATCGTAACAGTTTTTGAGGGTAGAGTATTCAACCCAAATTTATTGATTCGGCACAAGGGGAGCCAAAGAATATTTGCAAGTTGTTGGTGCAACAAATGTTTGCAGTTGTTGACCAGACCCATACATAGGCATGCTGACAGTCATATATCCAGCACCAATGGGTAACGGAAAACCAAGCCAGAGAAGTTGCTCTTCGTGAGATCAAGGAGCGTATCAAGAAGATCAAGCTAAGCATACAAGGCAAGGATTCCAAGAGAAGCATCCTCCACAGGCGAGGCAAGGCTAGCAGAGTCGATGTAGAACACAAGAGCAAAGGCAAAGCCCCGCCAACTGCGCCTCTGGGGCATCCGAAGGCCAAAGCACACACTCCTCCAAGATAGCCCGGCAAGCCCTGCCCCCGGCAGGCGCAGGCCAACTACCACCGCTCCACCGCATCGGGATGCCAGTCACTTGTCGATGCGGTGGCTCTCACTAAGCACGTGGCAGCTCAATGATAAGTAGATCACACCCATTTGACACCCGTCCAAGGGTGTGTCAAGATGGTAAGCAGAAGCTGGTTAAGTGGCAAGGCAGGCTTGCCGGGCTTCGCACTCAGCATGACACCTAGCAGTGCATTTAATGCACTTTGTCCTAACTGCCAGAGTTAGGTATGATAGCACTGTTAGCTATCTAGTCACAAGATAATGATTGTTTTGCCACTGTGGTTACCCCTTGAGCTATAAAAGGAGGCCCAAGGCAACCTATAGGGGGATTCAGACCCCCTCACACTTGTACACGCGTAGTAGCTCTCCCCAAGGCCACCTTGTCAGGTTTGAGCACTGCGTGCTATTGTGTTCCCTCCATACAATCCACCAAAGCAGGAGTAGGGTTTTATGCTTACAAGCGGCCCGAACCTGGGTAAAAATGACCAGAGTCCCATCGTCGTGCTGCCCCATGGCTTCCGCTCTTTGTGCAACGTGATCTCCCTCTTTCCGAACCACAAAGGGGCTGATGGCCCCATAGGTGATCGTGTCCACCCACGACATCTATGGTGCACCAGGTAGGGGGAAATCGCTTGGGCGAACCCGAAGCTGTGAACAGCGCGCCGATCTTCATCATCGTCTTCTTCATCATCGTCTTCTCCGTCCATGGCGCCCAAAAAGAAACCTGGCGCGACCGCGCATCCCTCCACTTCGAAGGCCCCCTCGCACGCAGCCACGAACGCCGTCAGCACCACGACAGCGTTGGGTGAGGTGGGTGCTGCTAGCAACACAACCGGCGCAGGCGGCGCCGCCGTTGTGTCCCCCGCGGCCGAAGCTAGAGCAGGAAACGCCGGGGATGGGCAGCATCAGCAGCATCCTGACGAGCTTGGCCCGGAAGCTGCAGGTGGAGGGGGTGCCCAGTCTCCACCTCCCCACTGCACTGGCGGACACAGTCGCAATAGCGACACCCGCTCGGGCGCAAGCCACGATTCTCTAGTCCCGCCCGCTACGGGCGTGGCTTCGAAGCGCGCGCCTTGCCCAGTGCAAGACGGGCAAGGCGGGGCGCCGAACGGGGCCGTCGGCCCCCAGACACGCCCCACTCACCACCAGACTGCCTTGGCAACCGGTCCACGACGGCAAGAATGCGGCGACGCTCCAGCTGGTTCTACCAGGAGTCGAGCGACATCGCAGTCCGCTTCGTTGGCCATGCCAAGCACGGCCGCGGAAGAAATGACGCGTGCCCAGCTCCAGTTGAACTTTCCGCCAACGGCTGACAAGATGGATGAGTGGAGGGCCACCATCCAGAGTTTGATTGGCTTTGCTGAGGCCGGTAAATTACATCATGCGGAGCTGTCACGATGCCGGCGAACAACGATGGCACCCCGAGGAGTTGTCCGTGTTGAGGAGGCTGCACCAATGGTGCAATCCCCTCCGCGACAGCAGGCCCAGCAGCAACCTCGGCGAGCTCAACGGGCCGACGAGCCCAACGAGACATCGATGGCTTTGTCTGGCCCACAAACTCGTCATGATCAGTGGCAAGTTCTGGAAGAACGGCGGAAGGAAGATGCACGTGCCACCATAGAGCGACGCTGAGAGGCATGCCGCCAGTCTGACAGGCGCAATGGCCCAGACGATGACGAACCCGCGCCCAGTGCTGGTGGGTACTTGCCTTTCGAGGTTGGGTGCCCCGCCTTTACTTGTGAGCTGCGGCAGGTCCGCTAGCCATCTGCCCGGGTCTTCAAGCCTGAACTGCCAGAAAAATACGAGGAAAGTTAAACCCGGCAGAGTTTCTGAGAATATATACAATTGCTCTTCAAGCCGCCGGAGGCAGAGATGAGAAGGTGTTCGCCAACTATTTCCCTTTGGCGCTTAAGCCAAACGTGAGATCATGGCTGATGCACCTGCCAGAAAACTCCATTTCATCATGGGCAGACTTATGCAACGAGTTTGTTGGCGCCTTCATAGGTGGCCACCAAGAGCCTGGACAACCCAGTCATCTGCAGGTCCTTCCACAAAAGGAAGGGGAGGATTTGTGTAAGTATATACAGAGGTTCAGTCGAGTGCACAGTAACATTCCAGAGATACACCCCGCAGCCGTGATTGCTGCGTTCCATTCGAACGTGCGCAACCGAAGGATGCGGGCCAAGATGAATGTCCGGCAGCCCAAGACCGTAACCGAGCTGTACACCTTGGCGGATAAGTGTGCTCGGACTGAAGAAGGGAGGAGACTCCCCGGAGAGGAGGCTGGCATCAAAATTGATTCAGATGTTGATGACGGTGCCACCAACTCGAAGGGGAGGAACCGGAGGCGCAATAGGAAGCGCTAGGAGAAGATAATGTTGGCCGTCGAGAGCTCTGGTGACCCTAGTGCCAGCAACAAGACTAAGACCGAGGCCCCTGGCAAGGGAGCTACTACATGCGCTGATTAAGTTGAGCCAGGCAATCCGATGGGCCATACTGCAAAATCCAGTGCACCAAGGTCCATGATCTCCAAGAGTGCCATCAAGTTGAGCAGCTTGTTAAGAAGCAAAAGGCTGAATATGAGAAGCGCGACAGGGAAAGAGGCCAAGAGGGTGCTGGCGGGAAAGGCTGTGGTAGTAGAGGAGGCCGCCACGGCAAGACACCGTAGCAAAAAGAAAAGCCTGCTAGAGGCCATGAAAAGAAAGAAGGAGATGATGGGAGTGATGAAGAGGATGAAGAAGAAACCAGTGAACAAGAATTCCAGAAGGCAACTGAAGCCATGTGCATGGATGGGGGTGCATCCTTGCAATCCTCTCATCGACAACTCAAGCAATGGGCGCGTGAAGTCAATGCCGTGGAGCCAACTGCGGATTCCCGAAGGCCACTTAAGTGGTCCCACATGCCTATCATCTTTGACGAAGAGGATCACCCTGACCACACTACCGTGGTAGGGTGTTTGCCGTTGTTTGTCTCCCCAACAATCCGCAACCTCAAGGTAACAAAGATGCTAGTTGACGGCGGAGTTGGGCTGAATCTAATCTCCCCTAAAGTGGTAGGCAAGGTACAAATCACTAATGAAGAACTCAAAGCCATGGGTACATTCCAAGGAATCAACCCCGGCAGGAGCCGGCCCAAAGGGAAGATCACATTGCCTATGACCTTTGGCGGGGAACTGAACTACCGAACCGAGAGGGTCGTATTTGATGTTGTTGAGCTTCCTCTGCCTTACAATGGGATTCTTGGTCGTCCAGCTCTGGCAAAGTTTATGGCAGCATCCCACTATGCCTACAACACCTTGAAGATGCCAGGGCCGATGGGTATCATTTCCATCCCGTCAGATAAGAAAGATGCGATCATATGTGTAGACAAGATGTATCGGGACGCAGTAGCAGCTGAGGCAGCTGACGCTCCAGCCCCCACCAAGGAAACAAAGAAGGGAAAGAAGGCTAGCAGA
The DNA here is from genome assembly GCA_011799875.1 of Thinopyrum elongatum. Taxonomy (NCBI): domain Eukaryota; kingdom Viridiplantae; phylum Streptophyta; class Magnoliopsida; order Poales; family Poaceae; genus Thinopyrum; species Thinopyrum elongatum. The sequence continues at coordinate 309,634,547 of CM022303.1, read as the reverse complement.
GACGCCGGCAAGGACTCCGGGAAGTGTGCCTCTTCGGAGTGCACCGTACCTGTTGATGACCTGCCGGAGAGTTCCACTAGCAAGAGACCCAAGGTTGCTTCACCTTCTATGAAGAAGGTTCCGGCAAGGCAGGATGGCGCTGACAGTACATTCACCATCAGCGCCACCCTCGATGACAAATAGGAAAGCACGCTCGTTACCTTCTTACGGGCAAATGTCGATGTGTTTGCTTGGCAACCATCTAACATCCCCGGTGTTCCCAGGGACGTAATCGAGCACCACCTTGCTGTCTGTCCTCATGCTCGGCCCGTCAAGTAGAAGGTCAGAAAGCAAGCTTTAGAACGACATCAAATTATTGCCGAGGAAATCAAGAAACTTGAAGCGGCTAGTTTGGTCAGAGGGGTGCTACATCCAACTTGGTTAGCGAATCCAGTAGTGTTGCGCAAGGCAAACGGGAAATGGAGGCTCTGCATTGATTTCACGGATTTGAACAAAGCATGTCCAAAAGACCCTTTCCCCCTGCCGCGCATTGATCAAATTGTTGATTCCACTTCCGGGTGTGATTTGCTATCTTTCTTGGATGCGTACTCCGGGTACCACCAGATATTTATGGCCAAAGAAGATGAAGAGAAGACCGCGTTCATAACTCCATGTGGCACGTACTGCTTTGTATGAATGCCTTTCGGGTTAAAGAGCGCCAGATCCACTTTTGTAAGGGCAGTACAAGTTGGTTTCGATCCCTAGTTGCACAGGAATGTAGAAGCTTATATGGATGATATAGTGGTCAAGACTAAGGACAGATCAACACTCATTCAAGACTTGGAAGAGACCTTTGCAAACTTATGCAAGATCAATTTGAAGCTAAACCCTGAAAAATGTGTGTTTGGTGTCCCCTCCGGCAAGCCCCTTGGTTTCTTTGTGTCCCAACGAGGGATAGAGGCCAACCCCAACAAGATCAGAGCAATCGAGCAAATTCAAGCACCTAAGACTGTTAAAGATGTGAGGCGTTTGACTGGATGCATTGCCGCGCTGAGTAGGTTCATCTTCAAGTCTGCCGAGCGTGCCCTGCCTGTTGGGGATATTACTACTAGGTATAAACTGGCATGGAGAGGCCGGGTTATCCCCATAATGAGTTATTATACTTGAAGCCCACTTGAACAAAGATGGAGGCGCTTCATCAAGGCCCGGGGCCCAACGGCGGATTAAGGCCTGTAGACATAAACCGACATTGATATGTAAACTTGTGTTATAAGATAGAAAGAGTAGAGACCAAGCCGGACATGTTCATGAGCCGGCCTCGGGATCCTGTAAACCGACGGGCGTCAACCCATGTATATAAGGGAACGACCCGGCGGCGGTTTGAGGGGAGACAGACAACAACTCGAGAGCCAGGCATAGCGGATTCGGTCCCTGGTCATCGAAACCCTAGCAATTCCACAACAACTGGATTAGGCCTTTACCTTCACCGCAAGGGGCCGAACCAGTATAAACTCTCTGCGTCCCTTGTCCGCTTTAACCCCTTTAAGCTAACCCGTCACGATGGCTCCATGACTAAGTCCTTTCTCTAGGACATCTGCCGTGATAATGCCACGACAGTTGGCGCCCACCGTGGGGCTATCGCACGATGGTTTCGAGTTCTTAGAGGGCAGCTTCGAAGGACTCAAGGGATACGCTGTGGGACGGATGACCAAGAGTCGTCGCGGCAAGCTCTACATCGACGATGCAGGCTGGGGCCCCGAGGCCGGCTCGATTAAGTACGGGTACCGGGTCCCCTTCGGCGGCATTCACGTGTTCATTGGCAAGATTGGCGAACCGGGCCCTGAGCCGGACATCTGCACCGACATCATCGAAACGGCTCAGCGTGCGAGGTCTACCCGGGTTAAGCCTATCATGAAGCATGCCTTCGTGGGAGTCATCCACGGAGTGGAATCTGAAGATGGATCGGAGTATGATGGCGAAACCATTGTTTATTCCGGTGACGAGTCATCTACTAGAGAGACCGAGTCATTGTACCAGCTGCAAGATGGCCGGTTTGGTGGTTGTTTCGATGGCGACAGTATTCCGGACTCTCTCGACCCGCCAAGCCGGGTTGCGATCTTCATGGCCGGTACGCAGTCAGCGCCACAATCTTCGACCGCTGCGGCGATGATCTCCGGTTCAGCAGCGATGATGGCCGCTGGGGCAGGAGGCCCTGCGCCATCACCGGCTCAGGCTATGTCCGATTTATTCGACACCTTGGCAGCACTATTAGCGGCTGAAGTCCGCCCGGTGGATCAGGAGCGGCACAACACAGAAGTGGCGAAGGTGAAGGATCAGATAGCCCAAGCCAAGGTGGATTTGGCAGCTGAAAACACCAGGATGGCTGCAGAGCGGGCCGAGTTAGATGCACAGGCCTATCGGCTTACGTTGGATCAGAACGCGTCCAATGATGTAATGAGGAGAAGGTACCGGTCTCACCTGCCTCCGGTTTACGAAGCCAGGAATCTCTTCAATACGCTAGGGGCCGGAACCAGCAACCAGCCAGTGGTAAACCGGGTAGAAGCGCCTGGAACGGGGACGCCGGTTCAGCCGCGCGCAATGGATTCGCCTCTTCAGAATAACCCATCCCAGCATGCGCCCACGCCTCAGGGTCATTATTCCAACCCCTTGGATAACATAGTCGCGGCCGCTTCACGATTGGCAGCCCTTCCGGTCAATGGTGAGTCCCTTGTAGCGGTGGAGACGCGACGGGCTAGGGAGCTCCTTCAGACAGCTTTGACTCAGCAACAGGCTTATTCGTACAGTCGCGAGAGGATTCATTCCACCCCCCGCCCAAGCCGGAGTTACAGCAGGCATGTTGATGAACCGGCTGTGTCTAGCAGTGCCCGCAATTGTAATCCGCTACGAGGCCATAACCCGGCGGGTGGCGGTGTTGATGCTCAGGATGTGGTGGACCGTGCTAGGACACGTCGAGAGGCTGAGTTAGCAGCACAGAACACGGCCCATCAGCTTACTCCGGTTCGTCCAACAGCTCCGGTGGAACCAGGGGTTACCTCCAGCTCTTTGGGGGTGCCGTGTCTCCTCCCAGCATTACGCAATGTACGGCTGCCCAAAGACTTCAAGGGCCCACGTAAAGTGCCAAATTACACTGCTGATTTATCCTCCGAGTCATGGGTGGAGAGTTATGAAATGGCGATGGAGATGCTGGACGTAGATGATGCGGCATGTGCTAAGTACTTCACCATGATGTTGGAAGGGACAGCTCGCACTTGGTTGAAAAACCTACCAGCTAACTCCATTGGGTCATGGGCCGAGCTAAGAGCCCGATTTATTCAGAATTTCAAAGACACGTGCAAGCAGCCCATGTCAATTGTGGATTTAGCTGCCTGTGTCCAGGAGGAAGGAGAATCAACAACCCATTGGGTGCGTCGGGTTTCAGAGATTTTGCATTCATCGGACCGCATCAACGCTGATACGGTCGTTTTGACGTTGGAAGGCAATTGCCAGTTTACGCCTCTTAAGTTGAAGCTGGGACGGCTCAAACGCCATTGCAATGACATGGGGACGCTTATGGCAGCTCTGGTGAAATACGCCGACTCTGATAGTACCAAGGACCCTGAATCTGATGATGACAAGACAGGAAAGGGAAAGAAGGGTGGCGGCACCAAAGGACAGCAGCATAACTCGGCGGGGCATGGAAACAGCGGTAAACGTAAAGCGGATAACAGTTCAGATTTTGTAGCTAATACCAACGCACAGGGTAATGGTCAGCGTCGGAAGGGTAAACCGCCCTCGCGTGGAAGAGAACCAAGTCCCAATCCGAAGCACCTGAATTACCTGTTGAACCAGCCCTGCCCAAAGCACGGATCGCGGGACAAGCCGGCCACGCACCTCTGGAAGGATTGTTATATTATGCGAGAATTCAAAGATTCAGATTTTTTCCGGAATGATAATGGACCGGCTGGCGGTTCAGGCCTCGGGTCTCATGGGCTGGGTTATGGTAGAGGCAGTTCCGGTTCAGGGTTCCATGGTAATCAAAGTGGACATGGCAATCAAGGCAATCAAGGCAACCAAGGTGGTTATAATCATCAGGGGAACCAACAGCAGCAGCAGTCGGGTTACCAGAGCAACCCGAAGCAGTTAAACAGTGGACAGTACCATGTCTTCACCACCAGCCTGTGCAAGCGCGATCAGAAGCTTCATAAAAGGGCAGTGAACTCCGTTGAACCGGCGGTGCCCCGTTACTTACGCTGGTCTGAACAGCCCATTGTGTGGAGTCGAGAGGATCATCCACCTTGGGTTGATAATCCGGGTCATCTGGCACTGGTGGTGGCACCTCAGGTGGGAGGTTACAAGTTCACTAAAGTACTCATGGATGGGGGGAGTAGTATCAATATCCTTTATTATGAAACCTTCCGTCGCATGGGGTTAACAGATAATAATCTTAAACCGTCCAGCACGGTCTTCCATGGTGTGGTACCTGGTAAATCGGCGTATCCGGTCGGTAAGATAGCTCTGGTGGTTGCTTTTGGTGATGAGCATGATTCAAGATCAGAAACATTGACCTTTGAAGTGGTGAAAATCAAGAGCCCGTATCATGCCCTGTTTGGGCGGCCGGCTTATGCTAAATTCATGGCGAGGCCCTGTTATGTTTATCTGCAGCTCAAGATGCCGGGTCATAAGGGGACCATCACGGTACATGGGAGTCGTAAGATCGCGTTGGAATGTGAAGAAGGTGATGCGGCTTATGCGGAGTCGGTTTGCGCAATAGAGGAGTTGAAGTTTTACAAAGACAATGTTGATCCGGCAGATATGACTTCCTTGAAGAAGCCAACTATAGAGCATGATCCGGCCTTGAAGTTTAAGTCGGCTGATGAGACTAAGCTGGTTGATTTCGTTCCTGGCGATTCATCCTGGCAGTTCAGCATCAGCGCTACCTTGGATCCGAAATAGGAAAGCGTGCTCATCGAGTTCATCCGTGAGAACCGGGACATCTTTGCGTGGAAGCCTTCTGACATGCCAGGTGTACCGAGGGAACTCGCTGAGCACACTCTTAATGTGGATCCCAAGTTTAAACCGGTCAAGCAGTTTCTCCGCCGGTTCAATGAAGAAAGACGCAAGGCTATTGGTGAGGAAGTGGCCAGGCTCTTGGCAGCTGGCTTTATTGTGGAGGTATTTCATCCTGAGTGGTTGGCTAATCCGGTGCTAGTACTTAAGAAAAACGGCACTTGGCGTATGTGTGTGGACTACACAGATTTGAACAAGGCTTGTCCAGCGGATCCTTTTGCCCTCCCTCGTATTGATCAAATCATTGATGCTACGGCGGGTTGCGAGCGTTTGAGTTTTCTGGATGCGTATTCTGGCTACCATCAGATCAAAATGGCAGTTAAGAACCAGGAGAAGACAGCTTTCATAACTCCCTTTGGAGCCTTCTGCTATGTGTCTATGCCCTTTGGGCTAAAGAGTGCCCAGGTGACTTATCAGTGCTGTGTGCAGAACTGTCTTCATGATCAGATCGGCCGCAATGTTCATGCTTATGTGGATGATATTGTGGTGAAATCCAGAGAGAAGAAGACATTGATAGATGACTTGAAGGAGACCTTTGATAACCTTCGGGTTTATAAGATGATGCTTAATCCAGCCAAATGTGTCTTTGGTGTACCGGTAGGCAAGCTTTTGGGCTTTCTGGTGTCTAATAGGGGCATTGAAGCTAATCCGAAGAAAATCAAGGCCATAACTTCTTTGGCTAAACCGAAGTGCATTAATAATGTTCAACGCTTGGCAGGCCGGATTGCAGCCTTGAGCCGGTTTATCAGTCGCCTCGGGGAGAAGGCTATCCCTTTATATCAGATGCTGAAGAAGACGGACAATTTCGTCTGGAGCGACGCCGCCAATGAAGCGTTTGAGGATTTAAAGCGGCAGCTAGCCGAGCCGCCTGTCCTTGCTGCTCCTGTTGATAAAGAGCCTTTGCTGTTATATGTGGCTGCCAATGCCCGGGCGGTTAGCGTGGCTATTGTGGTGGAGCGCAAGGAGACCGGAAAGGAGTATCCGGTTCAACGGCCGGTTTATTACATCAGCGAGGTACTTATTGAGTCTAAGCAAAGGTACCCACATTGGCAGAAGCTGGTGTATGGAGTTTTTATGGCAAGCCGAAAGCTTAAGCAATATTTCCAGGGTCATCCCATCACTGTGGTCAGCTCTGCTTCTTTGGGGGAAATAATCCGGAACAGGGAAGCGACTGGCCGGATTGCCAAGTGGGCCATTGAGCTTGGACCTCACGGGTTAAATTATGTGCCTCGGACGGCAGTCAAATCACAAGCATTGGTGGATTTCATCAATGATTGGACAGAGTTACAGGCGCTAGAAGAGAAGCCGGATCATACTTATTGGACTATTCATTTTGATGGGTCCAGGCAATTGGAGGGCTCGGGGGCTGGAGTCGTATTAACCTCCCCATGAGGTAATAAGTTTTGTTATGTTCTCCGTTTAATGTTCCCTTGCACTAACAATGCAGCGGAATATGAGGCCTTACTACACGGTCTCCGGATGGCTAAGGAGATGAATTTGAGCCGGGTTAAGTGCTTCGGTGACTCGGACCTGGTGGCTCAACAAGTGTCTGGTACTTGGGATTCTAGGGATCCGCTCATGGCTGCATATCGTCGAGAGGTGGATATTGTTGCATGTCACTTCAAAGGCTATCAGGTTGATCATGTGGACCGGTGGAAGAATGAAGCGGCGGACGCTTTAAGCCGTTTGGGTTCCCAGCATAAGCCGGTTCCACCCAACGTCTTTTTGGATGTGCTGCATAATCCGTTGGTTAAACTTCCCACAGAGGAGGATCTGGTTGTTCCTGATCCGGAGGCTCAATTGGTGGCAGCACTTCATGTTATTCCGGATTGGACCGTCCCGTATCTGGCGTACATGAACCGGGGCGAGTTACCAGAGGATGAGACTTTGGCCAGACAGATAATCCGGCGATCCAAGTCAATGACTATTGTCAATGGCGAATTACATCACTGCAGTGTAACAGGGCCGTTTCAACGTTGTGTATCTCCGGAAGAGGGCCATGCGATCCTGCGTGAGATCCACGAAGGGGATTGTGGTCACCATGCCGGTTCAAAGTCCCTGGTAGCTAAAGCTTTTCATCACGGTTTTTATTGGCTGACGGCTCATGCTGATGCGGAAGACTTGGTGAAAAAGTGTGATGGTTGTCAGAAGTTTTCACGCCGAGCTCATGTTCCGGCCCAGGAATTGAGGATGATTCCAATTACTTGGCTGTTTGCAACTTGGGGGCTGGATATGGTTGGGCCCTTTAAAAGATCCAAGGACAAGAAGACCCACCTTTTGGTGGCGGTTGATAAGTTCACTAAGTGGGTGGAGGCAGAGCCAGTCAGTAAGTGTGATGCAGCTACGGCGGTTCAATTCATCAAGAAGGTGATTTTCCGGTTTGGTTTTCCACACAGCATTATAACTGATAATGGTACTAATCTGTCCAAAGGGGCTATGAAAGAGTTCTGTCAGCGTGAGCACATCTGGCTTGACGTATCTTCAGTGGCTCACCCCCAATCTAATGGTCAAGCGGAGAGAGCCAATCAGGAGATCTTGAGAGGCATCAAGCCCCGGCTTATGGTTCCTTTGCAACGGACGCCGGGTTGTTGGGTGGAGGAGTTACCTTCTGTGTTATGGAGCATCAATACCACGCCCAACAGGTCTACGGGTTACACACCTTTCTTCATGGTCTACAGAGCAGAGGCGGTTCTCCCGAGTGACATCCGTCATGACTCACCTCGTGTGGCGGCTTATGTTGAAGCTGATAATGAGAAGGCACGGCAGGAAGCACTTGACCTGTTAGATGAGGAGCATGACATTGCAGCAGCCCGTTCGGTGATTTATCAGCAAGATCTGCGTCGTTATCACAGCCGCCGGGTTAGAACCAGAACTTTTCAAGAAGGTGATCTGGTGCTCCGACTCATCCAGGATCAGTCGGATATGCACAAGTTATCCCCGCCTTGGGAAGGACCCTTTGTGGTCAGCAAGAACCTGCACAACGGGTCATACTATCTAATCGATGTTCGAGAACACAAAGACTCACGTAAATCGGAGGAGGAGACCCGCCGGCCATGGAATATCGCTCATCTACGGCCTTACTATACCTGAGCCCTAGGCTCTGCCATGTACATAGTTATGACAATGTATATATTATGATCAATATAGTAAACCGGAGCCTCACCTAAAGCGGGGTATCTATTGTTTTTTACATCAGGTGTGGTTACATGGAGATTTATGCTTATAAAGCGGCGTCCGGTTTATCCCTTGATTCGGCTTATCAAGCCATATATATAAATCACTTGGGGGCTTGGTCGTATTCGAACCTTGGCTACACCTCTTGATAGGCGCAAAGGCCACCAGAAAAATCACTTGGGGGCTTGGTCATACCCGAACCATAGCTACACCTCTTGATTGGCTCAGAGCCAAAAAGAAAAATCACTTAGGGGCCAAAGAGAGTGTTCCAGAACAACTCAAACATAGGCACCCACTGAGCACAGCTCAAAATATTGCTTGGGGATTCTTTGCTATCACAATGAACAAAGAATCTACACTTGTAATAGGCTATCAAGCCACGACTTGGAAGCCTGGTGTATACACCTAAAACCCCAGGTTAACCTGCCTTTTTTAAGTAAGTCACTCCGTCCAGGTAAACCTGGTATGACCCATCGAACTTTGACAAGTCAATCTCATAAGACCCTGAACTTGTCAAAGTTAAAACGACGATTGGTTAAAGATTGAGGTCCATCTTAAAAGGCTTTGTAAAATGGTTTAACTCAGCAGCCTGGCAGCCCATGAAAAGCCTCGAATTTGGGGCCTGGCAGCCCGTGAAAAGCCTCGACTACAAGTTTTCATATGCTTTTATTTGCCAAGTTTTTTCTCCTTTGATGAGATTTATGATAATTTTGGTAAACCGACATTAATCAACCTGGCTCGGCTTTCAACTACAAGTTGTCAGTACATGATTAGTCATATTCCGGTGCTTATTAACCCGGTCTGGTTTTGACTATAAGTCACCAGTATTATATATGAGTAATCCGGTGTTTTTTCACAACCCGGTATGGGTTTGTCATAAACCGGCACAATATGGAAGGAGTTATCAATACTCATGTTTGGGGTATCGCCCTTACTACAAAAGTTGGTCAACCTACGATGTGATTCAATGTCACAGGTATCATTTATTTTCATATTCGATTATTTTTAACAGCCTTGTTTATAAACCCAGGCTATATGCTTGGGCATCATGGCCCGTCCGGTGGTAAACCGCCAGGGCAAGTTCAACCTTTTGTATGCAGGAACAGCCTGAATAAATCGCTCTGGATTATGAACATCATATATCTTAAGCATGGTGAATTAACAGTATCAAGCAAAGAAAATATGCACGATGGCATAGCAGACCAAGTGTTTAAACTAGCCTATTACAAGGCATTTCAGTGCCCAAAAGAATAATTGTTTTTTTGGCAAGTATTGCAGCACGCGGAAGGTTAAATCGGCCTCCGGATCATGAGTCGTCACCGGGCTGCCCTGACGGTTGTGGATCGCCTTGCGCCAGTTCATCCTCTTCCTCTCTACCCAGCGGCTGGAAGTCAATGGTGGCCCAATCGATCCCAGTTAAGGCTCGGAACACAGCTTCATCGCTTATAAGTGTGGACGGTTCAACGTCAGGGGCATAGGTGTGCTTACGGATTGGCGGGATAAGATTTTGAGCCTCAGGGGTTGGTGCAGCAACCCGTTTGTTGTTGACATCACAACTCGCCTGGTAATATGAAAGATCAGTTTCTTCAGCCAGTTGGCAAGCCAGTGGACGTACTTCCCAGTTTATTGCTCGGAGGTCCTCATGGCCAAATTCTGATCCGTCTTCTTTTAAGCTTGGATAGCCTTTAGCCACATCCACCGGATCAAGATCAGGCACCCACGCTTTTGCCCGGGTTAGTGCGGTCAGAGCACCAGCCCTGGCAGTAGATCTCTTTAGTTCTTCTACCCGGACAGGCAGCATTGACAACCTTTCTAAGGTCTCCTTGATTAAAGTTGGGGGCGGCTTGTTGTGAGAAGAAGTGCAGATGATTCGTTGCGCGCCGGTATATAACTGCTCTATAAGAGTATAGGCAGCCTTCAGCTTCTTCTGTACGTCAGAGCCCAGATGACTAATGCGAGTTCCTGCGCCATTACAAACATCAGTAAACCGGCAATGTATGGGATGATATGTTGAAATTTTAAAGCCAGGATATTTACCAAACACAGCAGCGGTCATGGCATGTATTTGCCGCTTTACACCAGTTAGCTCATCCACCACCGGTTTGAGAGCTGCTTCTGCATCCTCGGCTCTTTTTTGCAATGCGGATTTTTCTTTGTCCCAATCCGCCCGCTCCTTGTTGAAACTCTCCTTCAGCTTCTCCATAGCGGCTAAGGCACTGGTAAGCTCAGCTTTGGTTTTGGAGGTTTCTGGCTGCTGGGACTTGATGTTTTCTTCCAGATCAGCAGTTTGAGTTTCCCTTTTGCTCAGCTCAGCCTATAAGAGACAAACATATCATGAATTGGCAGTGCATATTTGAAGTACCAAGCACATAACAAGTTATGCACCTGATACTTGGGGGCTAATGCATATTTGCTCGTAATCAGAAGTTTTTGCAAGTCCCAAGTGCAATACAAGTATTACTCTTGGCACTTGGGGGCTAATGTATGCTTGCTCAAAGTGGCATTATGAGTATTCTTCTAAAAGTCCCGGTTCATCTTCATCAGTTAAACCGGCCCTTGGGGACTATATCGGCGAAAGCTGTAATATTGCAATTATAAGGTACCGTTTCATCTTAGAAAGATAACCCGGCCCTTGGAGGATAAGCATGCAAAGTTGAGATATTACAAAGTCCCAGTTTAGATGACTATCATAAACCAGTACTTGGGGGCTACTAGAGTTAATATTTGGAATTGAACACAAGAGAGAAGCAGTTATGCAGTTACCTCATATCGCTCCTTCATTAGATTCACTAAACCGGCTTCAAAGTCACGGCTTGTGTACAGGCGGTTTAAAAAACCAGAATGGATATCTTGGGCGTTGAGGTGAGCATAGGTTGACAAATCTGTGTTCCATTTGCCTTTGCCCATAGCAGAAACCTCATCCTTGGCACTATGCTTCGATAAAGCCACAGGATCGCCAGGAGCGGTGTGTCCGACGCCAGTAATCAAAATATCATCTTCTTTATCATCAGCCGCCTTCACGGAAGTTGACGGTTTATCAGCAGCCTTAGCTGGGCTGGCCGACGTATCATCCGCGAGAGCCGGGCTAGTCGGTTTATCAGTGTGGCCTGTGGTGTCAACTTCTGTTTGTTCAACTATGAAGTTATAATCTTGAGATGGTGGATCATCATGTGTAACATCAATATTTGTTCTTTCCGGATCTGGAGTCTTCTCCGGTTCAATATCCACATTGTCATCAGACGGTTTATTTAACCGGGCCTTCTTACTGGGTCTAGGCTTGGCACTGAGAAGAACAAGCATAAAGGTCAGTACAGTATGCAAACATAACACATCAAGGATAAGATTAAAGCATAACCTACCCAGGGACCGTCTTGAGGGTTGGAAGTTGTGTGGCCGTTGACTCGCCAGAGGACGAATTAGGTGTTCCCTGATAATTTGAATCAGACAGATTAAGGGGCTATCGAAAACAACCCGCCTTGGGGCAAGAAATATCAGGAGTATAAGAGACCTCTGTTCGACGTTTCCGGACTGGAGTGTTCGGTAAACCGGCAGAGGTAACTACCTGACCACTATGCCGGGTTGTGCGGCGGGCTTCGTGTTGCTGTTTCTTAAAAAGAAAGTTTGGGTCCAAGTGAGCTAAGGGGTGAGAAAATTTTATTTTCCGGTTTGCTTGACGGAGTTTCTGTGTTGGCAGAGGGTCTGAACCGGAAGAAAGGATAGTTACCTCTGCATCGTCAGCCTGGCTGCCTTCGGCGTCGTCCTGATAACAGTCGTTGTCAATAAGGTGTATGAAGAAAGAACCAAGAGAGTCAAGTTCTACCTCTGAGTCCGGATTAGCCAGATCTGCATCAGCATTTGGTTCAGAAGATTCAGTGGTCCTCTTCTTGGCAGGTTTCTTCGTGACCTTGGTCTTCGGGCGAAGTGGTTTGGCTAGTTTATCCTGTGGTTTTTTCTTCCAGAATGGGTCATCGCCCTGTGAAAGATGGACAAAATTTTGAGGCTATTTGAAAGGGGGTAAACTAAAACAAGAAAGTTGTGATTCTTACAGTTGGCGGCCTGTTGGAGACGCAGAAAGGGCTTAACCCGGTCTGGCTACAGACAGCTTCCGGTTCATTCAGTATTTTCTTGACAGCCTCAGTAACTTCGGCTTCTGTTAGCTGAATGTTGATGTGTCATTGAGGGTCTTTCAAATCCCCTGTGTACTCAGACATTAAACCGGGGCGTCGGCTTAAGGGCAGAATGCTCCAAGTTATCCAACAGCGAACAAAGTCGACACCTGTCAAACCGTTTGCCATAAAGGCTCTGAGCTTTGACAGTTGTGGTGCATAGTTGGACCGTTCCTTGGCAGTCAGCCTTTGAGGGAAGGGATGAGTGTTGCTAAGCCGGTGGGGACGGTAACCCGGCAGAGGATTTTCATCAGTTGGAGATGTGTCTTTGCAGTAAAACCAAGTCTGATTCCAGTCCTTGGGGTGAATATGAAGCTTGGCATGAGGGAAGCTGACATCCTTCCTCTTTTGAATTGCCATTCCGCCAAGCTTAGTGTTGGGTCCGTCTGTGAACTCTGTGCGATGGTTTAAGTAAAAGAAATCCCTGAACAGTTCAACTGTGGGTTCCTCTTGAAGATAGGCCTCACAAAATACTTGGAAATTGCAAATATTGGACACAGAGTTTGGTCCAATATCTTGAGGGTGGAGTTGGAAGCTGGCCAGCACATCCCGGAAATTTTTTGAACCGGGAGGGCTAAAGCCTCGACCCAGATGGTCAGCGAATACAACTACTTCTCCGTCCTTGGGTTCAGGAGGATTTTCCGGACCAGGGGCCCTCCAGTGGATGACTTCTTTCTTGGCTAAAGCTCCAGTTGTGACACATATGTTTAATTGCTCTTCAGTAACCCGGGAAGGAACCTAGTTGCACTCGTAAACTTGTTTGGCCATTTCAATGGGAAGCTGAAACACATTTATTGCCGGTTTAAGGTTTATGACGGGCGAGCACAAAGCAATGCAAGATAAGCAGAAGCAGAGGTATATACATATTGTAAAACCGGAGTTTGGTATTACTAAACCGGAGTCTGACAGTGGAGAAGGTGCAAAGATCAATGAATCGGCGGTTTAAGAGGGGACTAATGATGCCTACCGGATTATTGTTCTTTGACAAAGCTAAACCGCCTATATTGGTATGAAAGATACAGATCTAAAATACCTAAGTGAGGGAAAAACAAGTTTCACAGAGTGATATGATAATTTCAGATCTGTAGTGCGACAGAAAACTAGAATATATTCAGACCTAAAATACAGGTGCTTCAACAGTTCATCGGATTCAGATGAGTTTTTCTATACGAAGAGGATGCTCTAATAAGGAAAAAAGGGGCTATGACGACGACCGCACAAGGAATATCAGATCCAAACTAGCCATTTATGGAACTAAGAAGAGCAAGGATGAACAGCGCCGGAGCTTTAATGAACTCCGACGAACACCGAAACCCTAATGGTGAATCTGGAGAAAGAGGAAAGAGACTTACAGATGCGGATGGAGCAGCGAAGGAGCACCGCATTTTTCTGGTCCGTTCAGGTTGATGCAGCGGCCGGAGTTGAGGAAGGAGGTGGAGCTTGACGACGGCGGCTGCGAGTGACGGCCGGGTCGGCGCGAGGAAGGAGAAAGACGAAGAGGCAAGGGAGAAATGAAACGGACCCTTCGGTTTTATTTATAAGGCGAATGGATAAGTGATAGGCGCGAGAATCGAGGAGCCCAAAGTGGGATATGTGGCAGAGCTGTCGCCTCGATTGTCGGACGCTCATTAATGAAGGTGAAAGACATACCATTTTTAATAACAGGTGACGTCATGGCGGTTTATCAAGATACCGGGAGATGACGCCGTGGCGGTTTACAAGATTTATGCGAAGATGCTGAAAGAGGAATTTTTCTCAAGTTGAAGATTGACATGAACCAGTTCAAATCAATCTGGGGCCTAATGTTGGGGATATTACTACTAGGTATAAACCGGCATGGAGAGGCCGGGTTATCCCCATAATGAGTTATTATACTTGAAGCCCACTTGAACAAAGATGGAGGTGCTTCATCAAGGCCCGGGGCCCAACGGCGGATTAAGGCCTGTAGACATAAACCGACATTGATATGTAAACTTGTGTTATAAGATAGAAAGAGTAGAGACCGAGCCGGACATGTTCATGAGCCGGCCTCGGGATCCTGTAAACCGACGGGCGTCAACCCATGTATATAAGGGAACGACCCGGCGGCTGTTTGAGGGGAGACAGATAACAACTCGAGAGCCAGGCATAGCGGATTCGCTCCCTGGTCATCGAAACCCTAGCAATTCCACAACAACTGGATTAGGCCTTTACCTTCACCGCAAGGGGCCGAACTAGTATAAACTCTCTGCGTCCCTTGTCCGCTTTAACCCCTTTAAGCTAACCCGTCGCGATGGCTCCACGACTAAGTCCTTTCTCTAGGACATCTGCCGTGATAATGCCACGACACTGCCTTTCTTCAAAATTTTGAAGAAAGTTGGCCCGATGAAGTGGACCCCGGAAGCAGAAGTAGCGCTGCAAGACCTGAAAGCTTACCTTTCCTCTTCTCCCACCTTAGTCACGCCTAAACCATAAGAGCCGTTGTTGCTATATTTAGCTGTGACAAATCAAGTGGTCAGTGCAGCGCTGGTGGCGTAGTGAGAAGTGGACATGGAAGCAGCTGCAGCAACTGCACCCTCCGGAGATGGAACTGAACCGGTCACGGTAAGCCTAGATGCAAATCAGGAAGAGGCGGAGCAAGCCAGCGAGGGCAATCCTAAAACCGCGGCAAGGAAGAAAGTGGTACAACGGCCAGTTTACTTTGTCAGCTCCCTGTTACAGGGGGCTAGGTCAAGGTACTCTGGAGTACAAAAGCTGATCTTCGGCCTCATCATGGCCTCGAGGAAACTGTGCCACTACTTCCAAGCCCACGAGATCACAGTTGTCACCCGTTTTCCACTGCAGCGCATACTGAGGAACCCCGAAGCCACAAGCAGAATAGTCGAGTGGGCACTAGAATTGTCAAGTTTTGGCTTAAAGTATGAAAGCACCTTGATAACCCACAAGTATAGGGGATCGTTTGTAGCCTTCTTCGATAAATAAGAGTGTCGAACCCAAGGAGGAGCTAAAGGTAGAACAAATATTCCCTCAAGTTCTATCGACCACCGATACAACTCTACGCACACTTGATGTTTGCTTTACCTAAAACAAGTATGAAACTACTTTGCAAGAATAAAACTACGAGTACTTTGCGAGAATAAAACTATGAATAAATTGCAATGCAATAAAAGTGGATAGCTTTTGTCAACAAGAAAGTCATTTGTCCCTAGGTAATCGATAACAAGACCGGTAATCATTCTTGCAATTTTACATGAGGGAGAGGCATGAGCTAACATACTTTCTCTACTTGGATCATATGCACTTATGATTGGAACTCTAGCAAGCATCCACAACTACTAAAGATCATTAAGGTCGTAAAACCCAACCATAGCATTAAGTATCAAGTCCTCTTTACTCCCATACGCAACAACCCACCAATCCGTGTTTAGGCTGCTGTCACCCCCGCAACTGACAATAAGCGAATCATGAACATATTGCAACACCCTACGGAGGGGACCCCTCATGTTTGCGCGAGACGGAGGGCACCGTAGGACAGCACCATAAATAAAATATACAATCATACCAACCAAGATCACATTAACCCATAGGACAAAACGGATGTACTCAAACATGATAGGGTAACCACATATCATTGGGAAATAATATATAGTGTTGAGCACCATGTTTAAGTAGAGATTACAATGGGGAAAAGAGGTGTTATACCGCTGCATAGAGGGGGAGAAAGTTGTTGTTGACGGTAGCAAGATTGTTGATGTCCGTCACGATCCTTGCCTCGGCGGCACTCCGGCGCCACCGGGAGAGAGGGGGAGAGAGCCCCCCTCCTTATTCTTCTTCCTTGGCCTCCCCCCTAGATGGGAGGAGATTTCCTACTCTGGTCCATGGCCTCCATGGCGGCGGAGGGGCGGGAGTCCCTCCGAGATTGGATCTCCCTCTCTGTTCTCTTTTGTTCCGCGTTCCTGTTTTCTGGCCCTTCACCGTTTCTTAAATTCCCAGAGATCCGTAACACCGATTGCGCTGAAATTTTACACGATTTTTTTCTATAAATTATATTTCTTGCACCTGAAGAAGGGCTCCAACCGACTTACGAGGAGGGCACAAGACACCTGGGCACGCCAGGGGTTGCCCGACGCACCCTGGTGGGTTGTGGAGGCCGTTGGCCTCCATTAGCATTGATTCCACCTCCCAAAAATCATAAATATTCCAAAATAATTCTCTGTAAATTTTTATCGCGTTTGGACTTCGTTTGATATGGATATTCTGCAAAACAAAAAACATGCAACAAACAGGAACTGGCACTGGGCACTGGATCAATAGGTTAGTCCAATAAATCATATAAAATGTTGCCAAAAGTATGTGAAAGTTGTATAATATTGGCATGAAACAATAAAAAATTATAGATACGATGGAGACGTATCAACATCCCCAAGCTTAATTCCTGCTCATCCTCGAGTAGGTAAATGATAAAAAAGATAATTTTTGATGTGGAATGCTACCTAGCATAATCTTGATCATATATCTAATCATGGCATGAATATTAAGACACGAGTGATTCAAAGCAATAGTCTATAATTTGACATAAAGACATCAATACTCAGGCATCCCAGCAAACAATCGTGTCTTTCAAAATATCAACACTAAAGAAAGCTATCCCTACAAAATCATGTAGTCTTGTCATGCTCTGTCTTCTTAACACAAAGTATTTATCATGCACAACCCCGATGACAAGCCGAGCAATTGGTTCATACTTTTTGACGCGCTTCAACTTTTTCAACCCTCACGCAATACATGAGCGCAAGCCATGGATATAGCACTATGGGTGGAATAGAGTATGATGATAGGGGTAAATATAGAGAAGACAAAAAAGTAAGAAAGTCTCACATCGACACGGCTGACCAACGGGTTATGTAGATGCCCATCAATCGATATCAATGCAAGGAGTAGGGATTGCCATGCAACAAATGCACTAAGAGCTATAAGTGTATGAAAGCTCAACATGAAAACTAAGTGGGTGTGCATCTAACTCTATAATGAAAAATTCCCACTAGTATATGAAAGTGACAATATAGGAGACTCTCTATATGAAAACATGGTGCTACTTTGAAGCACACGTGTGGAATTAGCATGCCCCTTCTCTCTTTGTTTCTTTTTTCTTTTATTTTTATTTTTTTTCTTTTTCTTTTTTCTTTCTTTTTCTTTCTTTTTTTCTCTCTCTTTGTCCGGAGTCTCATCCCGACTTGTGGGGGAATCATAGTCTCCATCATCCTTTCCTCACTGGGGCAATGCTCTAATAATGAATAATGATGATCATCACACTTCTATTTACTTACAACTCAATATTACAACTCGATACCTATAACAAAAATATGACTCTATATGAATGCCTCTAGCAGTGTACCAGGATGTGCAATGATCTAGCGTAACATGTATAAAAAATGATGCACGGTGGCTGAGCCACAACTACTATGTCAGCTATATGATCATGCAAAGCAATATGACAATGAATGCTCAAGTCATCAAAACGGAAGCGGTGGAAGTTGCATGGCAATATATCTCGGAATGGCTATGGAAAGGCCATAATAGGTAGGTATGGTGGTTATTTTGAGGAAGATATAATAAGGCTTATGTGTGATAGAGCGTATCATATCACGGGGTTTGGATACACCGGCGAAGTTTGCACCGACTCTCGAGGTGAGAAAGGGCAATGCACGGTACCGTAGAGGCTAGCAAATTGCGAAAAGGTAAGAGTGCGTATAATCCATGGACTCACATTAGTCATAAAGAACTCATATACTTATTGCAAAAGTTTATTAGCCCTCGAAGCAAAGTACTACTACGCATGCCCCTAGGGGGATAGATCGGTAGGAAAAGACCATCGCTCGTCCCCGACCGCCACTCATAAGGAAGACAATCAATAATAAGTCATGCTCCAACTTCATAGCATAACGAGAGACTATACGTGCATGCTTCGGGAATCACAAACCTTAACACCAATATTCATACTAACAACAACCGTTTATTAGTACCTCCAACATATTCCATCTCTATATCGCAAAACTATTACAAGGAATCAAACATATCATATTCAGTGATCCACAAGTTTTATGTAGGATTTTACGACTAACCATGCAAATGACCAATTCATGTTGACTCTCTAAATAGATATAAGTGAAGCATGAGAGTTTAATTATTTCTACAAAATACCATGCTCTAATAAGTATAAGTGAAGCAAAGGAGCATTCTACGAATAACGGTTTTCTATGTGAAGAGAAACAGGCAATCCAAACTTCAAATGATATAAGTGAAGCACATGAAGCATTCTATAAAGCCATACTCAAAAGATATAAGTGAAGTGCAATGAGCATTCTATAAATAAACCATGGACTATCACATACCAGCATGGTTTATAAAATAAAAATGAAAACTAAACACAAAAGACGCTCCAAGATTCACACATATCACATGAATGAAACGAAGACGAAAATATACCGATACTTGTTGAAGAAAGATGGGATGCCTTCCGGGACATCCCCAAGCTTAGACATTTGAGTATCCTTGAATATTTACTTGGGGTGCCTTGGGCATCCCCAAGCTTGAGCTCTTGCTTCTCCTCCTTCTCCTCATATCGAGACCTCCTCGATGTTTGATCACTTCATCCACACAAAACTCAACAGAAACCTCGTGAGATCCGTTAGTATAATAATGCAAATCACTACTGTAAGTACTGTTGCAAACCAATTCATATATTTTTTTGCATTTTAGCTACTTTATTATAACTCTTCCATGGCTTATACCACCGATAGAATCGATAGTTTCATCAAAACAAGCAAAACAATGCATCAAAACAGAATCTGTCTTAAACAGGATAGTCTGTAGCACTCTGAAGATCTACCATACTTATGTAACTCCAAAAATTCTAAAAAATTAGGAAAAAATAAAAAATTTGTATAGCAATACTGTGTAAAAATTTCGGAAACTTTTTAAGTTCCAGTAAAATATTAAAATTCATGCGCTACAGCCAAAGTTTCTGTTTTTACACCGCACATACCAACAAGCAATCTAATCATCCTAAAGGCAAATCTTGGCACATTATTTTTATGATACAATGGATTTGTACAAGGGGATAATTATTTGTGTGAGAATCTTCATGAAAAATTCTACATTGTCTCCATGAGCATGAACACAAGTGTTCAAGGTCGACCCTCACTTCTCCAATGCAAAACTTCTAGTCGCTTCTCTTTTGTCGAAAAGTTTTAAGTTCCCCTCTATATTTTTTTGTTTTTAAACTATATAAAAGCACTTAACAGAATAAAATGACTCTCTAAAACTTCCGGGTTTTCTCCCTGGTAGCGCTTTCTTTAAAGCCATTAAGCTAGGCATAAAGTGCTCAAGTAATGGATCCACCCGGATCCCAAGGTATATCAAAGCCAATTTTAATTAACAATGATTTATAATTTAGTAGTGAGCACAAAGCAACATATATCATGTAATGACGAAGTCTAACTCTCTTCATATGCATCGGCATGTCATATAAGAACAATTCATGCACATCAAGTAAAGGCCAATACATAGCATAAGCAGTTTCTTGCAATTTTATCGTGTTGAAAACATAGAGAGGCGGAGATGTAGTTCCTCTCTCATAATAATTGCAAGTAGGAGCAGCAAGCACATGCATATTATATTCATAAAAATCATCATGTGCAACGGTAAAAGGCAACCCATCAATGTAATCCTTAATAAGTGCAAACTTCTCCGATATAGTGTAGTTTGAAGAATTCAAAAAGATAATAGGACTATCATGTGTGGGTGCAATAGCAACAATTTCATGTTTAACATAAGGAACTATAGCAAGTTCATCTCCATAAGCATAATTCATATTGGCATCAAGGCCACAAGCATAGCAAGCATCAATTTCATCAAAAAGGGATATTTCAAAAGAATCAATGGGATCATAGCAATTATGATAGCAATCATCCTTCGGTAAGAACGAAGGGACATTAAACAATGTATGAGTTGAAGAGTTACTCTCATTAGAAGGTGGGCACAGGTGATCAATCCGCTCTTCCTCCTTTTGTTCTTCTCTCTCCTCATCATCTTTTTCATCCAATGAGCTCATAGTTTCATCAATCCCTTCTTCCATAGACTCTTTCAAAATATTAGTCTCTTCTTGGACAGCGGAGAAGTCCTCAATATATGATTTAATATAAGAATTAGAAGCATAGTTTTCATAGAAATATTTAAGTATGGCAAAATTTTCAGATTTGTAAAGAGTAGCACCATACTTTTAAATCAAAGAAGCAATTTCATTAGCACCCTTAAAAGCAACAAATTCTTCAATTTGTTCAATATCATAGTAATGATAAACACCTTTGGCATAAGAAGATAAGATTCCATTATCACTAAACTCACATTGATAGGGAAGGTGTTTCTTAGGGTCTTCAGAACAACAAGTAAAATCATATAATTCACATAAATTCCAAGCATAGCATTGCATAGTATTAATTTGATACTGTAAAAGTTTCCCTTTTTGAGATAAACGGTGTCGCACAAAACAAGCATGCTCATCTAATGATTTTCCCTCAACTAAGCTAGTTGGGTTTTCAGCACGAGCACATAGGGATCGAAGATGATCCAAGTAAAAAGCTTCAGCGGTATGATAGATTTTGGGTGGTTCTTCAACCATTGGTTTAGTAGGTACAACTATTTTTTTGGTATTTTGCGTTTCCTACCCATAACTAGAGATAGAAAATAAGAGCACAAAATAAAAACTACTTAGTGATAAAGCAAACAAGCACACACGAGAATATTCACCCCACGCTATTTCTCCCCGGCAACGGCGCCAGAAAAAGGTCTTGATAACCCACAAGTATAGGGGATAATTTGTAGCCTTCTTCGATAAATAAGAGTGTCGAACCCAACGAGGAGCTAAAGGTAGAACAAATATTCCCTCAAGTTCTATCGACCACCGATACAACCTCTACGCACACTTGACGTTTTCTTTACCTAAAACAAGTATGAAAGTATTTTGCAAGAATAAAACTACGAATACTTTGTGAGAATAAAACTATGAATAAATTGCAAGGCAATAAAAGTGGATAGCTTTTGTCAACAAGAAAGTCATTTGTCCCTAGGTAATCGATAACAAGACCGGTAATCATTCTTGCAATTTTACATGAGGGAGAGGCATGAGCTAACATGCTTTCTCTACTTGGATCATAGGCACTTATGATTGGAACTCTAGCAAGCATCCGCAACTACTAAAGTTCATTAAGGTCGTAAAAGCCAACCATAGCATTAAGTATCAAGTCCGGTGCTACATCCAACTTGGTTAGCGAATCCAGTAGTGGTGCGCAAGGCAAACGGGAAATGGAGGCTCTGCATTGATTTCACAGACTTGAACAAAGCATGTCCAAAAGACCCTTTCCCCCTGCCGCGCATTGATCAAATTGTTGATTCCACTTCCGGGTGTGATTTGCTATCTTTCTTGGATGCGTACTCCGGGTACCACCAGATATTTATGGCCAAAGAAGATGAAGAGAATACCACGTTCATAACTCCATGTGGCACGTACTGCTTTGTACGAATACCTTTCGGGTTAAAGAGCGTCAGATCCACTTTTGCAAGGGCAGTACAAGTTGGTTTTGAGCCCCAGTTGCACAGGAATGTAGAAGCTTATATTGATGATATAGTGGTGAAGACTAAGGACAGATCAACACTCATTCAAGACTTGGAAGAGACCTTTGCAAACTTACACAAGATCAATTTGAAGCTAAACCCTGAAAAATGTGCGTTTGGTGTCCCCTTCGGCAAGCCCCTTGGTTTCTTTGTGTCCCAACGGGGGATAGAGGCCAACCCCGACAAGATCAGAGCAATCGAGCAAATTCAAGCACCTAAGATTGTTAAAGATGTGAGGCATTTGACTGGATGCGTTGCCGCGCTAAGTAGGTTCATCTCCAAGTCTGCCGAGCCTGCCCTGCCTTTCTTCAAAATTTTGAAGAAAGCTGGCCCAATGAAGTGGACCCTAGAAGTAGAAGCAGCACTGCAAGACCTGAAAGCTTACCTTTCCTCTGCTCCCACCTTAGTCACGCCTAAACCACAAGAGCCGTTGTTGCTATATTTAGCTGCGACGAATCAAGTGGTTAGTGCAGCGCTGGTGGCGCAGCGAGAAGTGGATGAGGAAGCAGGTGCAGCAAATGCACCCTCCGGAGATGGAACTGAACCGGTCGCGGTAGGCCTAGATGCAAATCAAGAAGAGGCGGAGCAAGCCAGCGAGGGCAATCCTAAAACCGCGACAAGGAAGAAAGTGGTACAACGGCCAGTTTACTTTGTCAGCTCCCTGTTACAGGGGGCTAGGTCAAGGTACTCTGGAGTACAAAAGCTGATCTTCAGCCTCATCATGACCTCGAGGAAACTGTGCCACTACTTCCAAGCCCACGAGATCACAGTTGTCACCCGTTTTCCACTGCAGCGCATACTGAGGAACCCCGAAGCCACAGGCAGAATAGTCGAGTGGGCACTAGAATTGTCAAGTTTTGGCTTAAAGTATGAAAGCACCTTGATAACCCACAAGTATAGGGGATCGTTTGTAGCCTTCTTTGATAAATAAGAGTGTCGAACCCAATGAGGAGCTAAAGGTAGAACAAATATTCCCTCAAGTTCTATCGACCACCGATACAACTCTACGCACACTTGACGTTTGCTTTACCTAAAACAAGTATGAAACTATTTTGCAAGAATAAAACTACGAGTACTTTGTGAGAATAAAACTACGAATAAATTGCAAGGTAATAAAAGTGGATAGCTTTTGTCAACAAGAAAGTCATTTGTCCCTAGGTAATCGATAACAAGACCGGTAATCATTCTTGCAATTTTACATGAGGGAGAGGCATGAGCTAACATGCTTTCTCTACTTGGATCATATGCACTTATGATTGGAACTCTAGCAAGCATCCGCAACTACTAAAGATCATTAAGGTTGTAAAACCCAACCATAGCATTAAGTATCAAGTCCTCTTTACTCCCATACGCAACAACCCACCTATCCGTGTTTAGGCTACTATCACCCCCGCAACGGACAATAAGCGAATCATGAACATATTGCAACACCCTACGGCGGGGACCCCTCACATTTGCATGAGATGGAGGGCACCGTAGGACAGCACCATAAATAAAATATACAATCATACCAACCAAGATCACGATTAACCCATAGGACAAAACGGATGTACTCAAACATCATAGGATAACCACATATCATTGGGAAATAATATATAGTGTTGAGCACCATGTTTAAGTAGAGATTACAACAAGGAAAAGAGGTGTTACACCACTGCATAGAGGGGGAGAAAGTTGGTGTTGACGATAGCAAGATTGTTGATGTAGATCGCCGTCACGATCCTTGCCCCGGCGGCACTCCGGCGCCACCGGGAGAGAGGGGGAGAGAACCCCCCCTCCTTACTCTTCTTCCTTGGCCTTCCCCCTAGATGGGAGGAGAGTTCCCCCTCTGGTCCATGGCCTCCATGGAGGTGGAGGGGCGGGAGCCCCTCCGAGATTGGATCTCCCTCTCTGTTCTCTTCTGTTTCGCGTTCCTGTTTTCTAGCCCTTCACCGTTTCTTAAATTGCCGGAGATCCGTAACTCCGATTGCGCTGAAATTTTTACACGGTTTTTTTCTATAAATTATCTTTGTTGAGCCCGAAGAAGGGCCCCAACCGACTTACGGGGAGGGCACAAGACACCTGGGCATGCCAGGGGTTGCCCGGTGCGCCCTGGTGGGTTGTGGAGGCCGTGGGCCTCTGTTAGCCTTGATTCCACCTCCCAAAAATCATAAATATTCCAAAATAATTCTCCGTAAATTTTTATCATGTTTGGACTTCGTTTGATATGGATATTCTGCAAAACAAAAAACATGCAACAAACAGGAACTGGCACTGGGCACTGGATCAATAGGTTAGTCCAATAAATCATATAAAATGTTGCCAAAAGTATGTGAAAGTTGTATAATATTGGCATGAAATAATAAAAAATTATAGATACGATGGAGACGTATCACACCTCAACTATTCAGAGTGGGTCATTGGCAGAGTTCATTGCAGAATGAACGCCCACTCTAGACGAAGAACTGCCAGAAACTGTTCTCCCCAGCAAAGAGGCACCTCAAGAGTGGATCATGTATTTTGATGGTGCTTTCTCACTACAGGGCGCCGAAGCCGGCGTGCTTCTTGTCGCACCCACTGGAGAGCATCTCAAATATGTGATTCAAATGTACTTTCCCCGGGAGAAGGCCACCAACAACACTGCTGAGTATGAGGGGCTCCTTGCCGGACATAGAATTGCGGTGGAGTTGGGAATCAAGAAGTTGATTATCCGCGGGGATTCTCAACTAGTGGTGAGGCAAGCCAACAAAGATTATCAGAGTCCGTTGATGGAGGCATATGTGGAGGAAGTGAGAAAGTTGGAAGAGCACTTTGATGGATTACAAGCAGAGCATGTACCATGAGCAGAAAATGGCATCGCCGATCACTTGTCAAAGTGCGCCGCACAAAAGCTCCCTGTGGAACCAGGAACTTTCGTCCTCCATCTAACTCAACCATCAGTACCGCCTTCAACGATGGCCAGAAAAAGAAGAAAGTTGAACCCTGACAAGCATTTCCCGGCAGACCTCCCCGAAGCTGCTGGTAGAGAGGCTGGCGGGGGTAGCCTCGCTTCGATTGGTGAGCCGCACCCTCCTGCCGAACCACAAGTTCTTGCGGTAGAAGGGAGCGCTCCCGCGAATGAGGAGGTGCCTTTAGTCCTTGTTGTCGAGCCACAGGCTCCAACTTGGGCACAACACATAGTCTGTTTCCTTCAAACAGGAGAACTTCCCGAAGAGCATGAAGAAGCTGAAAAAGTAGCCCGATGGTCCAGTATGCACCAGTTTGTCGATGACACTTTATACAGAAAGAGGCCAAACGGGGTGAAATTGAAGTGCATTTGCCGGGAAGATGGGCTGGAGCTGTTGGCAGAGATACATGGGGGTATGTGTGGCTCTCACATTGGATCAAGAGCTCTGGTCGAAAAAGCCTTCCGGCAGGGTTTCTACTAGCTCACAGCCCTCCAGGATGCAACTGAGCTAGTCACCAAGTGTGAAGCATGCCAGTTCCATTACAAAAATATTCATCAACCAGCTCAAGCTCTCCAGACGATCCCTTTATCCTGGCCATTCCCGGTCTGGGGGCTCGATATCTTGGGCCCCTTCCCCCGTGCTACCGGGGGCTTTGATTTCTTGTACGTTGCAATCGACAAGTTTACAAAGTGGTCTGAGGTGGAGCCAGTGAGGAAGGTGACCGCACAATCAGCCATCAAGTTTTTGAAAGGATTGGTGTGCCATTTTGGAGTACCCAGCAGAGTGATCGCCGATAATGGCACCCAGTTCATGAGTCGCGCCTTCATGCAGTACGTCCAAAGCCTTGGAAGCAAGGTCTCTTTTGCCTCTGTTGCTCATCCCCCGAAGCAACGGGCAAGATGAGAGGATGAATGCTGAAGTGCTGTGTGGGCTCAAGACAAGGACTTTTGACAAGTTGCAGAAATGCGGTAGGCGATGGATTGATGAGCTGTCGGTGGTTCTTTGGTCCCTCTAGACGACACCAAATCGAGCCACCGACCAAACTCCCTTCTCCCTAGTGTATGGGGCGAAAGCAGTGCTCCCCATGGAACTTATATACGGGTCACCTCGAGTAGTTGCCTACGATGAAGTAGAGCAAAAGCAGCTCCGGCATGACGATGTCGTGCTCCTCGAGGAAGATCGTCTTCGGGCCGTTGTGCGTGTTGCACGCTACCAGCAAGCCCTGCGCCGCTACCATAGCCGCAGGATTCACGCCCGAAGCCTTGAGGAAGGCGACCTTGTCCTTAGGCGTGTTCAGTCCGCCAAAGGTTCCAACAAGTTGACACCAAAGTGGGAAGGCCCCTACTGGGTGGTGCAAGTCACCAGACCCAGCGTAGTCCGTCTGGAGACCGAAGATGGCATTAAAATGCAAAACTCATGGAATATTGAGCATCTTCGCAAGTTCTACCCGTAAGGCGCGGCTGCCGGGCTCAGCTCCCAGCAACCACCTTTTGTACAAGCCTTGCCGATGCGCATGAAACCCTTTGTACAAAGCCAGGTGCAGACCCTGTGCAAAGATAATAAATGAAGCGCTGGCGCCTAAAACATGCATGCATGTTTATTTAAGTCTGACTTTGCTATAGTCCTTAAATCATATAGATGAGATCGTATGCTGCTGTTTTCCCCTGTACTAACAACAGGGCTCCTGCCACAGATAAACCCCCCGAAGGGGAGAAGTGAAAACAAGATGGCGTATCGATCCCCGGCAGCGTAAAGCAGATAAGTTCCCCTGGCCATCCATAGCTTACCCTTGTGTGTAAAGCTTGTGCGTTGAAAAACCTTGTCGCCCTCGAACATTTGTGCTCCCACCCTTTGATTCGAAGATTACTTCAGTTAGGGTGGTCGTAGTAGCATTTGAAAAAAGGGTTGACGAGGGGCCGGTTCTCTTCCATGCTCTTAACCCGCCAAGCTGAGCCCTGCAGCAGCAACGGAAGGGACCGGCAAGATGTCTTGCCGAAAACTCTTGTTTACTTGGAAGTATAAAGGAGTCATTCCTCAGCATGGACATGATACATGCACAAGCGCCCGGCAAGCATATCTTTTTTCATTAATAACGCGGGTAAACAAGTACAAACCATACATGGTACAAATATGGATGAAAGGGTACATAACTTAAGCTAAAGTTTGGCAAGTGCCTACATCTTTTAGATTAAAAAAGGATAAGTGCCCCGTAATGCCTTTCTTGTCCCTCTCCTCCTAGGAGCTACAGAGGGAGGTGAAGAGGTCCAAAGGGGTGCCTAGGTAGAAGCCCAGCCTAACCCCGTCAGGGCCCGCAGGACGCAGCCTGACAAGATAGGGAGGGTGGGGGCGAAGCGAGAAGGACGGAAGGAGCGGCTAGGCGATGCCCTGGTCACCACCGCAGGACTAGAGGAACGCAGCAGGAGGGACACCGGCAGGGAAGACAAAGCCGGAGTCCATGAGGAAGCCTGTCGGGGCCTGGCTGGAGGAGGCGGAGGCATCCACACCCAACACCCCGGCAAATCGCTTTGCCGGGGAGAAGGCCAGGTGCAGATGATGGTGCCGCCGGCGCCTAGCTGACGGCGACGGTGCGTCTGGCGATCAGCTGGACTCCGAGCCGCCGTCCTCCCGCTTGGCGCCATTGTCTTCGCCATCAGTGTCCTCTTCGTCACTGTCGCTTGAAGAGGAGCTTTCGTCGTCAGTCGAGCTCTCCGCGCAGAACCCTAAGCAGGCACCCGAACGTCCGAAGACCTTGACGAAGATCAGATCTGCATCCATTAACTTAAAATGGAGTACGTGCCCCTCTGCCAAGCTATGTGCACGTGCGGAAGTTTTCCAGCCACGACGGAGAAGCATCACATGAGGTGCGGGGAAATCAACGTCTGCCTGCATGTTGCCATTACAACAACCTCTCATGTGCAACTTCAACCCGTGCGGCTGTTCCACCTCCATTACCCTTGCAAAAGGGGTAGGAAGCCGAAGGCGTCTGCGCGGGGGCTCGCAGCCTGACAATGAACTCCAGCGGCGTGTCCCCGACATGGCCCTCCATCGGAGCCAGGGCGGCTGGTGGAGGAGCGACCAGCGCACCATTGCGTCCTCCCCGGCCTCGAGGGCCTCGTCGACCGCGTCCGCGTCCCGTGGCACCACCTTGTGCGCTGGATTCTGCCACCGCATCCCCGACCGGGGCAGGGACGCATTGCCCAGAAGAGGTCCTCGTCGCCACCGCAGGAGCATGACCACGCCCTCTCCCTCTCACCATGGTAGAGGAAGGCACAAGAAGAAGAAGCAGGTGCGTGGGTGAGTCCTTTCGCCTGCCTCTGCGCTCCCTTTTATAGCGGAGCATGGCAGGGGGCTGGCTCCCCACTACCCCATGGCAACCGCCATGGTCGACCAATCCATTCCATCAATGTCACTGGCAACATCCGGAATCTCAGACCGCCCTCCTACGCCTATCCACGGCGCCGAGCTTTCTGCCATGGCACTCATTCCTGCGCCCTGCGTCTCCGCCACCAACCCTGCGCAATGCATGCAGCGTACCTGGCGGAAACGGCAGCAATAGTGGGATGAGTGAAATGGCATTTACCTCCTCGTGAACGTGGGCGGCCCACGAACCATTACGTGGGTAGCCGCACGTCGTTCAGAACAACTCGCAGGTAAACCAGAAACTAATCCAGTCATAGGTTAATGAAGAAGCAAGGAAAATATCAAGAAAGACATGGATCCCATTGTGGTACGGCCAAAGTGTTCGCCTATGCATTTGTTAGGGCCTACCCCAACGATGCCCGACAGCACGTATGGGCCAGGCCCGGGGGCTCCTGTCGGTGCAACAAACATTTGCAGTTGTTGACCAGACCCATACAGAGGCGTGTTGACAGTCATATATCCAGCACCAATGGGTAACGCAAAACCAAGCCAGAGAAGCCGCTCTTCGTGAGATCAAGGAGCGTATCAAGAAGACCAAGCTAAGCATACAAGGCAAGGATTCCAAGAGAAGCATCCTCCACATGCGAGGCGAGGCCAGCAGAGTCGATGCAGAACACAAGAGCAAAGGCAAACCCCCGCCAGCTGCACCTCCAGGGCATCCGGAGGCCGAAGCGCACACCCCTCCAAGATAGCCCGGCAAGCCCTGCCCCCGGCAGGCGCAGGCCAGCTACCACCGCTCCATCGCATCGTGACGCCAGTCACTTGTCGATGCGGTGTCGAGCCCTCCAGGTGATTAAGTGGCTCTCACTAAGCATGTGGCAGCTCAATGATAACTAGATCACACCCATTTGACACCCGTCCAAGGGCGTGTCAAGATGGTAAGCAGAAGCTGGTTAAGCGGCACGGCAGGCTTGCTGGGCTTCACCCTCAGCACGACACCTAGCAGTGCATTTAATGCACTTTGTCCTAACTGCCAGAGTTAGGTATGATAGCACTGTTAGCTATCTAATCACAAGATAATGACTGTTTTGACACTTTGGTTACCCCTTGAGCTATAAAAGGAGGCCCAAGGTAACCTATAGGGGGGATTCGGACCCCCTCACACTTGTACGCGCGTAGTAGCTCTCCCCAAGGCCACCTTGCCGAGTTTGAGCACTGCGTGCTGTTGTGTTCCCTCAATACAATCCACCAAAGCAGGAGTAGGGTTTTACGCTTACCAGCGGCCCGAACCTGGGTAAAAATGATGAGAGTCCCATCATCGTGCTGCCCCATGGCTTCCGCTCTTTGTGCAACGTGATCTCCCCCTGGCCGAACCACAAAGGGGATGATGGCCCCATAGGTGATCGTGTCCACCCACGACACAAGTATTAGCAGTTGAGTTGTCAGTTCAACCACACCTGGAGAACTAAATATCTGCAACAAGGTGGTCAGTAGCACATTAGTATGATAGTTTGATAGCGGTGGTAATAGTAGCAATAGTAACGGTAATAGTAACATTAACAGTTTTGTAGCTATCGTGACAACAGCAGCAACGAAAGTAACTTAGCAAAGATCAATATGCTAAAGACGTAGGCATTGGATCAGTGATGGATAATTATGTTGGATGACATTCATCATGTAACAGTCATAAGCTAGAACGACATAGAACTAGCTCCAATTCATCAATGTAATGTAGGCATGTATTCCATTTATAGTCATACGTGCTTGTAATAAGAACTTGCATGGCATATTTTGTCCTACCCTCCCGTGGCAGCGAGGTCCATAAGGAAATCTAAGGGAAATTAAGGCCTCCTTTAATAGAGAACCAGAACAAAGCATTAGCACATAGTGAATACATGAACTCCTCAAACTACGATAATCCCCGGAAAGAATCCCAATTATTTTCACCTTGGGGTATGTGGATCATAACACGTAATAGGTGCATACAACTTGCAAGATAGGATCGAGAACACAAATATATTCATGAAAACATAAAGGGTTCAGATCTGAAATCATGGCATTCGGGCCCTACTGACAAGAATTAAGCATAGCAAAGTCATAGCAACATCAAACTCAGAACATAGTGGAAACTAGGGATCAAGCCCTAACAAAACTAACTTGATTACATGATAAATCTCATCCAACCCATCACCATCCAGCAAGCCTACGAAGGAATTACTCACTCCCGGTGGTAAGCATTATGAAATTGGTGATGGAGGATGGTTGATGATGACGACGACATAGAATCCCCCTCTCCGGAGCTCCGAACGGACTCCACATCAGCCCTCCCGATGAGGAACATGAGTTGGCGGCGGCTCCGTATCGTAAAACATGATGATTCTTTCTCCCTTGTTGTCGGTGTACTAAGTATTGGGCTGCTAGTACCCCTTACTTGTGCACGGGTAGTTGTAGCCGTCCTCGCGGCAAGGCTTGCCGGGATCAGCTCGAGGTCGATTTAAGTCATCAAGGAAATCATCAAGTCAGAGATCTGAGAATCAGCAAATAAGCAAAGCTGGAAATTGAAGGCCAGCCTCCCCGGCAAGATCCTTGCCGGGGTGGCCTGAGGAGCCCGGCAAGGCTTGGCGCCCGGCAAGGCTTGGCGCCCAGCAAATTTCGGCGCCTGGCGAGATTCTGCCACTGTGCCACCGCTTCGGCACAGTGACAAGTCTGACATTCTGGCTCCTTCCATGGATGCGTGGCGGCGCGCCAGTGGAGGAGAGCTTAAGCGGTGCTGATGGGATGGCCCCTTTTTCCATCCCCAAGAAAGTGAGGACACCTAAAGGGACACCTCACGGTGCATTAAATGCGCCTGTCCTAATCCGTCAGGGGTTAGGTATGATACCCTGTAGCTACTTTACACCTCAATGTATGTACACTTTGCCACTGTGGAGACCCCTTTGAGCATATAAAAGGAGGCCCAAGGCAACTGCTACAGGGGGGGAGAACTTCTGGCCCATTCTGCATGCGTAGCTGCTCTTTGAATGTACTG
The DNA here is from genome assembly GCA_011799875.1 of Thinopyrum elongatum. NCBI lineage: Eukaryota > Viridiplantae > Streptophyta > Magnoliopsida > Poales > Poaceae > Thinopyrum > Thinopyrum elongatum. Next base: position 309,603,195 of record CM022303.1, on the reverse strand, counting down.
TTCATTGCGAGCGCTCCTGAAGGCTGGGCTCAAGAACATCAATAAGAACACAAAGCAGGAGTAGGGTTTTATGCTGATCAGCGGCCTGAACCTGGGTAAAAACCTCACGCGTCGATCACCGGTTCTGCTCTTTGCGTGTACCTCTCCCCCCGCCGAATCATAAAGGGGTCTCTCGGGATCCCATAGGTGTCGTGCCCCGACATCTTTGGTGCGCCAGGTAGGGGGATTGAAGGTTGCGTGAACCTGATCTGGTGGTCGACACCCTAGTTCCTTCATCATGCCGCCCAAGAAGAAGAACATCGCGACAGCACAACCGTCTGGGTCCGTTTTGCCCGCGCCTTCGCAGACAGGCGATGGTGTGGGTGCAGAAGGAAGAGGACTGGAACCCCCGCGGCGTTCTGGTGATCCAAGCCACGCGAGCGGTATCGTTCGCAGTGGCAGTGGTAACTTGCGTGCCGCTGGATCTAGAGATGGCGTTGTGTTGCCTACGGGTGACACAACAAACTCTAGGGATCAAAGAGCGCCTGCTGGAGCTCGCGCGCCACCGCGAGCCTCGCAACCTGCCCAGGTTGTGCGAGACAAGCGACATCATGGCGCTGGTGGTTCGGGGTGTCCCTACGAAAAGGTTTCTGCGCATAGATCCCAAGATGCGCGGGACCAGCATGCACACCGAGCTGCCGGCGAAGGTGGCGCGCTGTCACGTGACCGTGGCGGTGCTCCTTCTAACTTGGTTAGGAGTCAGAGCACCTCACGTACTTCGCACCTGTCACCGCCACCTACGCCAGCGGAAGCCTTGGCACGTGCGCAGATGTTCCTCGATTTTCCTCCCGCCCCGGAGAAGATGGAGGAGTGGCGAGCTACTATCCAGAGCCTTATCGGCTTCGCTAATAAGGATGGACCACAAGAGGCAGGGCCCTCTCAGCGGAAGCCCATCGATCCGATGCGAGCCGGTGGAGAGAAAACCGGAGGTGGTGCAACTACAGTGCACTCTCCTCCGCGACATCAGCGGCGGCCGACGACTCAGCAAGTCGACCGCCATGAAGAAGTTTCCACGGCGTCGTCCGATCCGCGGATGCGCCGTGATCAGCGTCTGGTTCTCCAGGAACGAGGCAAGGAGGACGCTCGAACAACCATCGAGCGGCGACGGGAAGCGTGCTATCAGTCTGATAAGCGCGCGGGGCCAGTTGTCGACGAGCCCGCGCCAGGGAACGTAGGAGACTTGCCTTACGAGGTGGGACCTCCAGCGTTTACCCGTGAGCTGCGGCAAGTCTAGTGGCCCAATCTCCGAACCTTCAAGCCAGAGGTCCCGGAGAAATATGACGGCAAGACCCATCCCTCGGAGTTCCTGAGCATCTACACCATTGCGGTGCAAGCTGCCGGGGGCCGAGATGACAAGATACTCGCCAACTACTTCCCGTTGGTGCTCAAACCCAACGTCAGGTCGTGGTTGATGCATCTGCCGGAGGATTCTATTTCTTGCTGGTCAGATCTGTGCCATCAGTTTGTTGGCACCTTTGTTGGAGGCCACCAAGCTCCTGGCCAAGAAAGTGATTTGCACATCATCCCTCAGAGGGAGGGCGAGTCCCTGCGCAAGTTTATGCAGAGATTCAGCCGGGTGCAATACAATATTCCTGATGTTCATCCTGTCGCTGTCATTAGCGCGTTCCATCAGAACGTGCGTAACCGCAGGATGCGGGAAGAGCTGGCAATGAACAAAGTCAGGAGTATTGCCGAGCTTTACACTTTGGCCGACAAGTGTGCTCGAGCTGAAGAGGGGAGAAAACTCCCCGGTGAAGCTGTTGGTGCGACAGGCGACTCAGAAGAAGAAGATGCCGCGGCTCCATCAAGGAAAGGCTGGCGGCGGAATAGGAAGCGTGGAGGCAAGGCCGTGCTTGCCGTCGAGGAATCCGGCAACCCCGGCGCCGCCAAGAAGGCCAAGGTTAGCGCCCCCAGCAAGGATCTTGCCGGGTGCCCTTCGTGTCAGGCCTTGGCGGCTGCCGACAAGTCGGAGAACTCCGGCAAGCGATACTGCAAGATCCATCGCACTAAGGGCCACGATCTCCAGGACTGCCGGCAAGTTGAGCAGCTTGCCGAGAAGCAGAAGGCCGAATACGAGAGGCAAGACAAGGAGAAGGCCCAAGATGGTGCTGAGGGGTCCGGCAAGAAACACGGTGGCCGAGGGGGTCGCCGCGGCAAGGCCAAACAGCAGAAGGATCGGCCCGCTCGGGGCCGAGATAAAGAAAGAGATGATGATGAAGAAGATGAAGAATCCAGTGAGCAGGAATTCCAGAAGGCTACGGAGGCTATGTGCATTGATGGGGGTGCCTCGCTGCATTCTTCCCACCGCCAACTTAAACAGTGGGTGCGGGAGGTTAATGCGGCAGAGCCATCCCCCGATGCTTGTAGGCCTCTGAAGTGGTCCAGCACGCCTATCATCTTTGACGTCGAGGATCACCCTGATCGCACAACTGCGGTCGGGTGTTTGCCATTGTTGGTTTCCCCGACAATTCGCAACCTCAAGGTGATGAAGATGTTAGTTGACGGCGGGGCCGGCCTAAACTTAATATCACCAGACGTGCTCACAAAGCTTCAGATTCCCGATGAAGACCTCGAGGAAACGGGTACGTTTCAAGGGGTCAACCCGGGAAGAACCCAGCCTAAGGGCAAGATCACGCTGCCGGTAACATTTGGCAGCGAGCTTAACTTCAGGACCGAAAAGGTGGTGTTTGATGTCGCCAAGATCCCCATGTCATACAATGGGATCCTTGGTCGGCAAGCGCTGGCTAAGTTCATGGCGGCATCACACTACGCATACAACGTCTTGAAGATGCCTGGGCTGTTGAGCGTCATCACTATCCATTCCGACAAGAAGGATGCGCTCATCTGTGCCGACCAACTTTACCGGGAAGCAGTTGCAGCACCTGCCATCAAGGCATCTGCTCCTGCCGCTGGGACTCCCGGGGGGAAGAAGAAGACCGGCAGGATCCTTGGCGCCAACTCCGGCAAGCGCACTCCCTCGGAGTGCTGCGCTTCCGTCGAGGATGCACCAGAGAGTTCCACCGGCAAGAACAAGAAGTCCAAGGCTGCCCCACCGAAAACTAAGAAGGTGCCTGCCAGGGAGGACGGAACGGGGGGAACTTTCACCATAAGTTCCACCCTAGATGACAAATAGGAAAGCGCGCTCATTGCTTTCCTGCGGGCGAATGTCGACGTGTTTGCATGGCAACCGTCTGACATCCCCGGCGTTCCCAGGAAGGTAATTGAGCACCACCTTGCTATCTGTCCTCATGCGCGGCCCGTCAAGCAAAGGGTGAGGAAACAGGCCTTGGAGCGGCAAGAATTCATTGCCGAAGAAATTAAGAAGCTGGAGGCGGCAGGACTGGTCAAAGGAGTGCTTCATCCAACCTGGCTGGCCAATCCGGTTGTAGTGCGGAAAGCGAACGGGAAATGGAGGCTTTGTATCGATTACACAGATATCAATAAAGCTTGTCCAAAAGATCGTTTTCCCTTGCCGCGCATCGACCAGATTGTGGATGCCACCGCTGGTTGTGATCTCCTGTTCTTCCTTGATGCCTATTCAGGGTATCATCAGATTTTTATGGCAAAGGAAGATTAAGAGAAGACCGCCTTTATCACCCCATGTGGTACGTATTGTTTTATACGAATGCCTTTCAGGTTGAAAAGTGCTGGTTCAACATTTGCCAGAGCAATCCAGATTGGTTTTGAGCCACAACTCCATAGAAATATGGAGGCGTATATGGATGATATAGTGGTCAAAACTAAGGATAAAGCAACGCTCATTCAAGACTTAGAAGAAACATTTGCGAACTTGCGCAAGATCAACTTGAAGCTCAACCCTGAGAAGTGCGTGTTCGGTGTTCCTTCCGGCAAGCTCCTCGGATTCTTTGTATCTTGCCGGGGAATCGAAGCGAACCCCGACAAGATCAAAGCCATTGAGCAAATTGAAGCGCCGAGACGCGTCAAGGATGTGCGTCGTCTTGCCGGCTGTGTTGCTGCTCTAAGCAGGTTTATTTCCAAATCTGCTGAGCGCACCCTGCCCTTCTTCAAAATTTTGAAGAAGGCAGGTCCAATGAAATGGACTCCAGAAGCGGAGGCGGCGCTGCAAGGTTTGAAGAAATACCTTTCTTCTCCGCCGACGCTAGTCGCACCTAAACCACAAGAGCCGTTGCTGCTGTATCTGGCAGCAACAAATCAAGTGGTTAGTGCTGCGCTGGTGGCGCAGAGGGAAGCTTATGAGGAGGCAACATCAGCGGCAGGACCGCCAAGTGACGCGGCAAGATCTTCCCCGGCGAGGGATGATCCCGGCAAGACAGGATCTGCGCAAACAAAAGAGCCCGTGCAGAAGAAAAAGGTGGTGCAGCGCCCAGTTTATTTTGTTAGCTCCCTCTTACAAGGGGCTAGATCAAGATATTCTGGTGTGCAGAAGTTGCTTTTCGGCCTCCTTATGGCCTCAAGAAAGCTGCGCCATTATTTTCAAGCACATGAGATCACCGTCGTCACTTGCTTTCCGTTGCAACGGATTTTGCAAAATCCGGAGGCAACCGGCAGGATCGTGGAGTGGGCGTTGGAGCTGTCCAGCTTTGGTCTTAAGTTTGAAAGTACTTCCACAATTCAGAGCAGGGCCTTGGCGGAGTTCATTGCAGAATGGACCCCGACGCCGGACGAAGAAGTTCAAGAAACAAGTCTCCCCGGAAAAGAAATCGATCAGCAATGGGTTATGTACTTTGACGGGGCTTTTTCGCTGCAAGGCGCTGGTGCTGGTGTGCTGCTTGTCGCACCCACCGGAGAGCACCTCAAGTACGTAGTCCAAATGCATTTTCCCTAGGAGAGTTCAACCAACAACACTGCAGAGTACGAAGGTTTGCTTGCCGGTCTAAGGATCGCGGCAGACCTTGGTATCAAAAAGCTCATTATCAAAGGTGATTCACAGCTTGTCGTCAGGCAGGTCAACAAGAACTATCATAGTCCGTTGATGCAAGCCTACGTAGATGAAGTGAGGAAATTGGAAGAGCGCTTTGACGGTCTGCAGATGGAGCACGTTCCTCATGCCGAGAACAACGTTGCTGACGACCTGTCAAAGCGTGCTGCCCTCAAGTTGCCTGTGGAACCAGGAACTTTTGTGCTCCAATTGACTCAACCATCCGTGGCGCCATCGACGCGGCAAGAAAAGAGAAGAAAGTTGAACTCTGGCCAGTACTTCTCGACAGAGCTCCCCGGAGCCACCGGCAAGGAAGTTGCCGGGATCGACATGCCTGCTGGGGAACAACAGGCTCCGGCAGGGCCTCAGGCCCTTGCTGTCGAGACAAACGTCCCCCCGGCGGAGGAGATGCCTTTAGTCCTAGCCGTCGAGCCTCAGTCTCCAGCATGGGCGCAGCACATTGTCCATTTCCTTCAGACAGGTGAACTCCCTGAGGAACAAGAAGAAGCGGAGAGAGTAGCCCGTCGGTCTGTTATGTACAAGTTCGTCGATGACGTCCTGTACAGAAAGAGACCAAACGGTGTGAAATTGAAGTGCATTCCTCGGGAGGATGGACTAGAGCTGTTGGCAGAGATACATGGGGGCATGTGTGGCTCTCACATAGGGTCAAGAGCGCTTGCCAGGAAAGCATTCCGGCAAGGTTTCTTTTGGCCCACCGCCCTCCAGGATGCGACTGCACTAGTAACTAGGTGTGAAGCGTGCCAGCTTCATTCAAAGAAATTACATCAGCCAGCTCAAGCTCTTCAAACAATCCCTCTCTCCTGGCCATTTTCGGTCTGGGGGCTCGACATACTGGGCCCCTTCCCCCGTGCTGCCGGGGGCTTTGAGTACTTGTACGTTGCTATCGACAAGTTCACAAAGTGGCCGGAGGTGGAAGCAGTGAGGAAGGTGACAGCGCAGTCGGCTGTCAAGTTCTTCAAAGGAATTGTTTGCCGTTTCGGTGTGCCTAACAGGATCATCACCGACAACGGCACGCAGTTCACAAGTCGCACCTTCATGCAGTACGTCCAAGACCTTGGCGGCAAGATTTGTTTTGCCTCTGTTGCTCACCCGAGAAGCAACGGCCAAGCGGAGAGGGCCAATGCTGAAGTGCTGCGCGGTCTCAAGACCAGAACTTTTGACAGGCTGAAAAAGTGCGGAAGACGCTGGATTGATGAGTTGCCGGCGGTTCTTTGGTCAATCAGAACGACACCAAATCGAGCCACCGGCCAGACGCCCTTCGCTCTAGTGTATGGAGCAGAAGCAGTTCTCCCCACGGAACTCATATACGGATCTCCTCGAGTGCTCGCTTATGATGAGCTCGAGCAAGAGCAACTGCGGCAAGATAACGCTGTGCTCCTTGAGGAGAATCGTCTTCAGGCTTCTGTGCGAGCTGCACGCTACCAGCAAGCTTTGTGCTGCTATCATAGCCGCAAAGTTCATGCCCGAAGCCTTGAGGAAGGCGACCTTGTTCTTCGACGGATTCAGTCCGCCAAGAATTCAAACAAGTTGACGCCAAAGTGGGAAGGCCCTTATCGGGTAGTACGAGTCACCTGGCCTGGCGCTGTCCGCCTGGAGACCGAGGATGGCGTTCCAGTGAGTAATTCCTGGAATATCGAACATCTTCGCAAGTTCTATCCATAAGGCGCGGTTGCCGGGGGCTCCCGGCAACCACCTTTTTGTACAAGTCTTGCCGGCAAGGCATGTGATCCTTTGTACAAAGCCAGGCGCAGACCGTGAGCACAGATGAATAAATTTAAGTGTTGTACATTTCCTTATTGATTCTCATGTTCACATTCATATATGCATGTTTGTCTAAGATGTTGTATAACACCTGATCCCGGTAAGTTCTAACGAACCGCCAAGGTTTCATCTCTTTATTTTCTCTTCTTTCTTTTTCTTAAAGACAGAAGGATTCCTCACGCGCACATTTGCCGGGGGAGGAAGGGAGACATGAATACCAGTTGGTGACGTTCGGAATCGTATGCTTGCCGGAGGAAGGACAAAGACAGAAAGCTAAGTCCTAAAAACTCAGAGCAAGTTTTTTTTTATTACCAAGTTAGTTCCTTGGACGATTCCGACCCTTGTATGGGAAATCTGCACGCGAAGGAACCCTTGTTGTAATCAGTTGCGCCCTTATTTTGTTTCGAGTCCGCTCAACGATTTAAGTGGCTGCACTGAGAGCGCCAAGGAGTCTTGCCTGCCGCTGCGCCTCCAGCAGGCTGCTGAAGTCCCGCACCCAGCGCTCGCGGCAGGTTGCGCGCCGGCAAGTTTTTCAGTAAGCGTAGGATGAACTCCATACATAAAGGAATCAGACAAGGGAAGTAGCTAGCATGAGCCTAAACATAGTTAAATTATATTACATCCATGAGTTGCCGCAGTCCTAACTCGAGACTTAACTGTCTTTTACATGAGATGGTGGCGGCAAGAATAAAAGGGAAGCACTCAATCCCTGCGCTGGCCTTCGATCCTTTTGATGGAGTCCACCTTCTCAAGGATCGGCGCGATGCACTTCTCAAGCGCCTCAACATTTGCATCCTTTGGCAGGTGGCCGAGTGCGCTGGAGAGATCGATGCCGGGATTGCTATGCACCACCTTGAGGAGCACCTTGCGAAGGACGGCCCGGCAAAGCCGGCGAGTCTCGTTCACCAGTTGGGTCGCCCGGCTGGACTGGAGCGCCCTCAACGCGTTGATGATGCTTTCAAAAAACATCGTCAACCTGGCGCTTGGAGATATTCTTTCCTCGGAAGAATATCTGAAGTTCGACAAGCCCATGGTTGACAGTTCTGCGGTAAGCTTCTCCGCGGTGGCGATGAGACGGCCAGTCCAGATCTCCACTCCCTTTTCATAATCAGCCTGGGCAGCGCCAGCGCTCTTGAGCAGGTTCCTCTCTCCTTGGAGATCCTTGAGTAGAGCCTTCTCACGGGCCCTGCCGGCCTCGAGAGATTTCTGCAGCGTGGTCAGCTTCAGCTCCAGAACTGCAATATCATCAGCCGCAGAGGAGAGCTGCTTGGTCTTGCCGGACAGGGTGACTTGCATCTCCGCCAAGGAGTGGAGGGTTTTTTCCCTGTCCCCCTTGAGCGTCGAGAGCTCCTTGCCATGCTCGTCGAGATCCGTCTCCAGCCTCTTCACTTTGTCGCTCAGCTTGTTCTTGGCGGCCTCTGCAACTTCGGCAGCATCGACGGCCTCCTTGAGCTTGCCGGCGTGACTTGCAGTTAGAGCTTCGAGCGCCTCCTTGTGCTTCTGCTCCAGCTCCTGGGTCCGCCGCGCGACAAGATTTTCAATGTCTTCATCCTTGCTACAAAGCTTGGCGGCGAGCGCCTGCTCACGTGCGGTGAGATCTTCTTCGAAAGCGTCAAGAGCAACGCGGCGCCCCGTCAGGAGAGCATCTTCGGCAGCGATCCTTTGAACAGCTTCATCATGGGCCTTCTCCATGTCTGATTGCTTCAGGAGGACCTCATTCCATTGCTGGCTCACTTGTTCTCGACCGGCAACCAGCTCTTGAAGGGCCTCGGCATGCCAGATTTGCATTTGTGCGACGCGCCTTTGAAAATCCGCTTCGGCTGCCTCGACAACTGCCATTCTGGAGTCCGCCTTCTCTTTTCGGGCACGATGGAGAGCCTGGAGTTTGCAGAAGTTTTCGCCCATGGCCTGAAGGAGCCGATCCTCTTCAGACTTGCCACTGCTAGCACTGGGATCGTCAACAACTTCGAGCCCGGCAGCGGAAATAATTTCCTCAAAAATTTCTCCTTCGGCTGGTGCCTCGGTGCTTGCCGTCCCTGGCAAGTTGATGAATAGGTTTTTGCCAACTTTGAGATACTTGCTGGATGAGGGCTCGCCAGATGTTGATGGCTGGTCTTCAGTGGCCGCCTCACCAGTGACAGGGGGCTCCGCGGCCGATGCAGCGCCTGGCGCTCCTGCGGCAGGAATGCCGTCAGTATGGTCCCAAGCCTCCCTGTCGCCCTCTTCAGCAGGTTCTTCCGCAATTTCCTTTCGTGCTGTCTTGGCGGCCTCCCCGTCAAGAGCATCACCGGCCCCGGCAACATCATCCTTGGTGGCCTTGCTGGCAGTGATCATGTCCGCTTCGGCAGCAGCATCCCTGGCGGTCTCCTCGATGACGGCGTCGACGTACATATGTTCCATCTCAGAGAACTCTGAAGGGAGAAGGAGAAGGTCAGAATAAGATCGAGTTTTTAAATTTTGAAGTGATCAAAGATAAAGAAGTAAGGGGAAAAGAATAACTAGCACTTTGAGGCGATCGAGTACCTGCGTCGGGCTGTCGAGAGGTAGCTTCGCCTCTCCCGGCAACTCCGGTTGCCGGGGGTGGGTTGCCGGAGTCCGTGCTTGTCGGCTCCTCCTCAATCTGGACGGGCTCGTCGGCAGGATCTCTTGCCGGAGATGTGCTTGTGGGCGGAGCGGTCGATGAAGGAGGCACAATGGGGCAATCCTCTCCTTGTTGTCGTTCTTCTCCTGCGAACCCGAAGATATCAGCGACAAGAATGGAAGCCTTGGCACCAGCCAATAGAAAAAGGGACAATGAACTTACGCTGGGGGCTGCGTTGAGGACTAGGCTCCGGGCTCACGATGACGGTCTCTGGCACGCTAGTGGAGCCTGCCGGGGGCTCGTCGCCCGTAGAAGTCCTTGATCTCTTCGCCATCCTCTCCAGCAAGGTTTCTGTGTCACTGCAGAAGCAATACAAGCAAGTCAGTAAAGATTGATGCAAGATTGGAAGGTGAAAGCTGTGGCAAAGTACTTACTCTTCTTCCTCTCGCTCCGGACTAAAGCCGGAGATGTCGAAGTCGACCTCCGTTGCGGTGTCTGAGTGGGGAGGCGGAGGAGGAGTCCTAGGCCGCTTGGCTGTGGCAGGCGCCGGGGCACCTTCCGATGCGGTGGTGCAAGACCCTCCTGCCGCCCCAGCAGTGGCCGCTGGTGCGGGCCTCGCACGCCGTGCAGGCTGTTGACGGGCCCCCTGCCACGGTCCGGTCTTGCCGGCCACTTTCTTGCCGGGGGCTTCGCCGCTCGAAGAGGGCTGGCTTGCCGGGATGTTAGACGCAGCCTTCCGAAGAACACGCTTCGCCTTCTTCTTCGGGGGAGGGGGCTCTTCCCGCGTCTCTTCTTCTTCGACTGAGTCCTCGCCGGACGAGATTTCAGCGGCTGCGCCGCTCTCCTCCCCGGCAACCTCGTCCTCCCCGGCAGGCTTCGCCTCCACTACCACCTCTGCCTCGCTGGCTTCCCACTCTGTGAAGCCAACGCTGCCGGCCTCCGCGGCAAGATTCGCTTCCTCCACTCTGGTAGCGATGTATGCTACCTCCTGATCCGTGGTGGCGCGAATAAGATCTGGCTCTTGCCGGACAAGCTTTTCCGTCAGATTGTCGAAGAATTTCTGCGCTTCTTCCTCGCTTGGCTCGACCCAGGTCGGGTCAAGGCCGTGGGCGTTGAACATCGGCAAGAAAGCAATGATCGACACCAGCGCAGAGTTGTTGCACAAGGGGACAATCCTTGCCGGCAGCCGGTGCTTGTCTTCGCGCTAGAATAACTTCTGGCGGAGAGCGCCAAGCTGCATAACAGTCAAGTTGTTGTTCAGCCCGGGGCGCAGCCTCATGACATCCGCTGCGTTCTTATACTCCCAGGCTGGCCTTCCCCTATTCTGCAGAGGGGCGATGCGGCGGCGGAGGAAGTCGAAGCCGATCATCTCCATTGTCAGCCCGGCAGCCTTCAAGCGGAGGATTCTGGTAGTGGCGATTGTGAGCTTCTCGTCTTCTGCGGCGAGATCGCCCCAATCCTTGCCGCGGACCACCTTCTGTCGCCGGGGATGGCAAAAAGGATGAGGATCTGCTTCCTGGATCCAGCACCATTCGGCCCGCCACTCGTCCCACTTTTCGCGGTAAACTCCATCTGGGTATATCTCTTTGTTCCATGACCTTGGAATCCAAGCAATAGATCCAGAGAGAGCCTCTCCTTTTTGGATTCGAGGATAGAAATAGTGGCGGAAAAGAGCAGAATTGGGGATCACGCCGGCAAAATTTTCACAAAGATGGGCAAAGATCGACATGCAAAATACGGCATTCGGCGTGAAGTCAAGAAGGCGGCAGCCGTATGTATACATGATGTCATTGAAGAAATCGAAAAAAGGTGGACAGAGCCCGCAATAAAAGTATGCAGTGAAGAAGGGGTATCTGTCCGATCCGCCTTTGGAACTAGCACCTGGGATGACGCGTGTGGCGGGGTGGGCTTGTGTTCCCTTCGCCCACATGTATTGGTATCGTCCCTTCAAGGTTTCGGCGTCAAGCGTCGGAGGGAAGATGACGAGCCTCTTCCGCATCTTCACCAGCTCGCTTTTCGGAACTTCGGCTTTCGCCTCCTTGTCCGTGCCCTTGCCTTTGCTGGTCTTGGGCGGCATGGCGGCTGTGGAGATGGAAGCCGGAGGACAGAACGAGCGCGGGAGCGGCGAGCAGAAGAGAAGGAAGGTTTCGCTCTGAGCTCGAGTAGAGGAAGGCGATGGCGATAGCCAGATTGGGAAGAAGAGGGGGGTGAATGGGTTTGCGCCTCCACGACTTCTCCTTTTTATGGGGAAGGAGCGGGGCCACCTTGTTTATCCCCCAATATGAATGCGCCTCTGTGGGCGCGAAACAGTTTGCAGCCTTTTTGGCACACTTCTCACATCGCGCGCTCCATGCGCGTAGTGGGGGCACAGTAAACAAGATCTTTACGAGCAGTTAATTCCCTGCCACGCGTGCCCGTGCACTGTTTGGGCCTAGCCCAACAACGCCTCGCACTCGTGTATGGCCCAGGCCCGGGGGCTCCTGTCGGTGTACTAAGTATTGGGCCGCTAGTACCCCTTACTTGTGCACGGGCAGTTGTAGCCGTCCTCGCGGCAAGGCTTGCCGGGATCAGCTCGAGGTCGATTTAAGTCATCAAGGAAATCATCAAGTCAGAGATCTGAGAATCAGCAAATAAGCAAAGCTGGAAATCGAAGGCCAGCCTCCCCGGCAAGATCCTTGCCGGGGTGGCCTGAGGAGCCCGGCAAGGATCGGCGCCCGGCAAGGCTTGGCGCCCGGCAAGGCTCGGCGTCCGGCAAGGCTTGGCGCCCGGCAAGGCTTGGCGCCCAGCAAATTTCGGCGCCTGGCGAGATTCTGCCACTGTGCCACCGCTTCGGCACAGTGACGAGTCTGACATTCTGGCTCCTTCCATGGATGCGTGGCGGCGCGCCAGTGGAGGAGAGCTTAAGCGGTGCTGATGGGATGGCCCCTTTTTTCATCCCCAAGAAAGTGAGGACACCTAAACGGACACCTCACGGTGCATTAAATGCGCCTGTCCTAATCCGTCAGGGGTTAGGTATGATACCCTGTAGCTACTTTACACCTCAATGTATGTACACTTTGCCACTGTGGAGACTCCTTTGAGCATATAAAAGGAGGCCCAAGGCAACTGCTACAGGGGGGGAGAACTTCTGGCCCATTCTGCATGCGTAGCTGCTCTTTGAACGTACTGTTCATTACGAGCGCTCCTGAAGGCTGGGCTCAAGAACATCAATAAGAACACAAAGCAGGAGTAGGGTTTTACGCTGATCAGCGGCCCGAACCTGGGTAAAAACCTCACGCGTCGATCACCAGTTCTGCTCTTTGCGTGTACCTCTCCCCCCGCCGAATCATAAAGGGGTCTCTCGGGATCCCATACTTGTCGTGCCCCGACACTTGTTTTTTTCTAGATGAATAGGTACTTATGGAGTTGGAGTTAGGGTTGCGGAGCTGCTAGGGGCCCACAAGCCTGCCATGCACGCCCTGGGGGGTGGCGCGCCCCCTGGGCTTGTGGTGCCCTGGTGGCCCCCCTCTGGTATTTCTCTGTGCCAATATTTTGTATATATTCTGAAAATAATCTCCGTAAATTTTTAGCCCACTCCTAGAACTTTTATTTCTGCACAAAAACAACACCATGGCAATTCTATTGAAAACAACGTCAGTCCCGGTTAGTTCCTTTCAAATCATGCAAATTAGAGTCCAAAACAAGAGCAAAAGTGTTTGGAAAAGTAGATACATTTGGGACGTATCAGGCGCCCACAACAAGACGACGTATTTCCGGCCATCGGTCACCTCGCCACCATTGCAGTTCGTCGGCACCCTGATGAGCTCCTGTGCCAATCCCTCTGACCACCGCACTTCTACCTCAACACCCCGATGAGCTCCTCTGCCAACCCCTAGATGCCACACTTCTACCCCGGCACCCCATCGAGCTCCTTAGCGAAACCCTCTTTGAATCAATGGTAAGTTCTTTTTGTTTTTGCTAGATAATTATTATGTGAGTTCTTCGTGTATATGTGAGTTTACCATTATTGATGTGAGTTCTTCTTGTTGCACGCGAGTTCTTCCAGCATATGTGAGATTATTATGATTCTTCATTGGTGAACAAATGCTCTAGTACACACTACGACACATTTAAGCAGAACTATAATTGGAAGAGTCAATACACATAAGCTAATTAGGTGCATTCCCATCAGCAACCATAGTGGAATTCTACTTAACTGATTCTTTTTCAGTCATGTCATAAAACCCAGAGACCGTCATTATCAAATTTAGCCATTTCAAGTTTTGAATGATATAGTAGCATTAAGGGAAAAGTTATGTTATTGGTAGCATCAATTTTCAGAGAAGATGTGTATTGCTTTTACTAAAGGTAGTCATGTCAGATTTCTCACAAAAAAAGAGATGGTCATGTCAGCCTCCAATGCACAATGCTTCATCACAGAAATCAGTTACAAGTTGAGGCTAGTAAATATATTTTTCAAAGGTGCTTAGCATGGGAATAATTTGGTTTCAGATTGCCATGATATGCCTACCTTGTAATTTTGCTCCGTATTGTCATGATATGCCTTGATACGTCTCCAACGTATCTATAATTTTTGATTGTTTCATGCTATTATATTATCAATCTTGGATACTTTATATGACTTTTTGTGCTATTTCATATCATTTTTTGGGACTAGCCTATTAACCCAGTTCCTAGTGCCAGCTGTTGTTTTCTGCTTGTTTTTGGTTTTCCAGAAAACTAGTACCAAACGGAGTCCAAATGCTACGAAACTTTTTGACGATTTTTTGTGGAGAAGAGAGACCCTAGAAGCTTCAGGAGGAGACAAGACGGCAATCGAGGAGACGACAAGGAAACAAGGCGCACCCTAGGGGGACGTCCTATTACCTTGTGGGCCCCACAAGGCTCCGTCTGACCTAATTCCATCTCTATAAATTCTCAAATATTGGGAAATTAACAGAGAGCCACCTAAAACCCTTTTTTCGTTGCCGCAAGTTTTTGTTCTTCCGTGATCCCATTTGGAGGCCTTTTCTGGTACTCTGCCAGAGGGGGAATTGATCACAGAGGGCTTCTACATCATTCTTGCTACCTTCTGATGATGCGTGAGTAGTTCACCAGAGACCTACGGATCCATAGCTAGTAGCTAGATGGCTTCTTCTCTCTCTTTGATCTTCATTACAATGTTCTCCTCGATGTTTTTGGAGTTCTATTCGATGTAATCTTCTTTTGCGGTGTGTTTGTTGGGATCCGATGAATTGTGGGTTTATGATCTGAATATTCATGAGAAGTAATTGAGTCTTTTCTGAACTTTATTATGCATGATTGTTATAGCTTTGTATTTCTCTCTGACCTATCCGTTTGGTTTGGCCAACTAGATTGTTTTATCTTCAGTGGGAGAGGTGCTTTGTGATAGGTTCAATCTTAAGGTGCTCTATATCCCAGTGAAAGAAGGGGACACGACATGTATATGTATTGTTGTCATTAAGGGTAAAATGATGGGGTTTATTCATATCGATTGGGTTTACTTTGTCTACATCATGTCATCTTGCTTAAGGCATTACTCCGTTTTTCATGAACTTAATACCATAGATGAATGCTAGTTAGCGATCGATTGGTGGAGTAATAGTAGTAGATGCAGGTAGGTGTTAGTCTACTTGTCTCATACGTGATGCCTATATACATGATCAATGCCTTGGATATCGTCATAACTATGTGCTTTTCTATCAATTGCCCAACAATAATTTGTTCACCCACCGTATGCTATGTGTTCGAGAGAGAAGCCTCTAGTGAAAACTATGGCCCCCGAGTCTACTTTAATCATATTATAAAAACCAAAATTCCTTTGCGGCAATTTTATTTCTTTTATTTTGTTTTGCAATTTATCCATCTACCTATACAAGATTTGATCCTTGCAAGTAACGAGTTCAAGGGGATTGACAACCCTCTTGCCCGCGTTGGGTGCAAGTATTTGATTTTGTGTGTGCAGGTGCTGTTCACGAGGCTTTGCGTGATTCTCCTATTGGTTCAATAAACCTTGGTTCTCACTGAGGGAAATACTTATCTCTAGTTTACTGCACATCCCCTCCTCTTCGGGGAAAATCCCAACGCAACTCACAAGTAGCAGGAAGAATTTCTGGCGCTGTTGCCGGGGAGACATCATCAAAACCTATCAAGTACCTATACACAAACTCTCATCTACTTTCTCTACTTTTTATTTGCCTTTGCCTATAGTTTTCATCTCCCCCACTTCTCATAAAAATACAAAAAACACACAAAAATATTTGCTTTGCTAGTTTGCTCACTTGCTTTACCATTATGGATAGTTCTTCGCTTGTTACTTGTACCCCTGAGAATGAAGTGATTAATTTTAAACAGAGGGGGGGGGGGGAGAAAGTTTAAACGATGCTTGTCATAGGATTGGCGATGCCCAAAATATATCCAGTCGTAAGCAATCGACTACCGTTCTTCTTCACAATTTTTATGTGGGTGTTACTACTTGGTGTAGGTTTGTGTTTGACACGGTTATCGAAGGGAATTTCTTGAGTAGTCACCCTATGGATGCTTTCAATGCTATGGGAAATTTAGTGGGATCACCACCTATATATTATTATTGATGAAACGACATTGACTTTGGAGCATGGTATGCAAAGATTGGAAGCCATTGAAAATAAAATGCCTGCCATCACTGGTTCAGCGACCTGCTATACAAACGGTTTTTAACCCCTTTCCGCGGCGGATTTTTAAACCGTCGCCTTGCCTGTGTGTGCGATAGGGGGGTCCTTCCCACAAGACCCAGAAATGAGTAGGAATGCATACATTTTGCAGAACTAAGTGTATGCGATGCCCGCATCTATCCCAAACATGAGTCTTCAGGCAATTGTTTGTGATATATCGAATATCCCAAATGCTCCATCCTTGCTACTCATGTGTGCTTGCATACCATCACACTTGGTATTCTGTGGTGCAACATTTACGATGCGCACTCCATCGCAAACAGTTCACGATTGTAAAACATGTATGATAAGGAGATGATCACACACATTCACTTTTCCCAACCCGTATGCGATTATATAATTAGGAAGATAAGTTAATCATAGTACGTATGTCGGATGAGTTTACGAAACGTCCAATTGTCGTACGAGTGTTGGACGGGATAACTATCGCACACACTATTATGTGTTGCAACGTTTACGATGCGTACGACATCAGAAATAGTTCATGATTGTAAAGCGTGTATGATAAGGCGACTATCACAAACATTTAGTTTGCTCGCACCATTTGTGATATTGTCTAACATCACACATGCTTTGCAAATGGAAATTGTGTGCATGGTCACACACGTTTTCTCTGTATGAAACGTGTCGGATTATGAGCTATATCACACACGTTGTGCTTCTACAGACCGTGTGTGGCGTAATGACCTACAGAGCGTACTTTGATCCTAATTTAATCCCTGCATTTAAAATTGTGCCAAATATGAATTTGAAAGTAGGCTATAACTTTATTCATATCCATCAGGTTCAACAACCAATGCATTATTCGATTCACAGGTACATATGTTCAAGAATTACATAAGCACCAAATAAAGAATGATGAGCCAGGGTTGTATGCTTGTATTAAAGATGGTAAAGAAAGAGGCGAAAGACATTCTGGTTGCTAAACAAAACCGGAATACCCATATTGTGCCCTCCTCCATGCACAAGGCACTCACGACTCTAGTCCAACCCCTTGTGATGGTCGACCGCCCATCCTTCACTGTCTTCATAAGGACATCTAGATTGTCATTGTATTCTGGTAGAAATACTTTAACCTTTGCATGCCCATCAATCATGTAGTTTGAGACGTAATCTTGAGTAAGCTGCTTTGGGAACCACTACAAAGGAAAAAGATTCAGACATTGTGATCTAACACAACTCATTATGGGCGGTAAAAAGAAGGCTGCAGAGTTCTTACTTACCATCCTGCAATTCACTATTGTCTTGGATTAAGTGTAAACAAATAGTTTAATTGCCATCTTTTGCCCCATTTCACTAACAATCTTTATCAGTTTCCTCACTTGATGTTGGTTCATGAATATCTCATTGGCCCATACGCAAAAAGGGTCGAAGCACGGATCTTTACCAATGACATATATACCTACAAGCACCAAGTTAATATTAGAATATAAACTCCCTCTGTCCCATTATATAAGATCTTATTACATTCACTATACTCACATATTGTTGTTGCTGCCTCAGATATATTAGATATGACCCTAGTTAACCTACCAATAAATGGGTTACAAATATATTCAGTTAAATGTCCGATTTGCCGATTAATCCCTTATCAGCCCACGGCCTATATGGTACCAGCTACAGATATCCTGGACAGTGAGTATATATAAGCCATGAGGAAAAACTAACCTCGATGGAAAACAACAGTCGTTCCCAATATTGTCCTATGTAAGTACATCGAAAGGCATGTCAAGCACAATAGGCTAAACATCAACCAAATATATCCATGGTAGACAACATAATCTCCAAATGATAGCTTCGGTGTGCAGGTTTAAGCATGCTAGTTAAGCAAAACAAGAAGTGGAAAGGTGTGTTAACTGCAACAGTCCTAACATTTAACAACAACCAAATATAGTCATTCAAACTGGTATTGTGTAGGTTTAAGTAAATTAGTTATTGTTAAATAAAAATGGAAAGGTGTGTTAACTACAACATGCTTAACAGAAACCAAATATAGTCATTCATAGTGGCATTGTTGAAACTGGTATTGATGAAATTGAACTGCACACTTCATACTTGCAAATATAGGACATCACATTGTGAATAACTAAAATAAATAAGGCATACTACGAGAAACCACAGATGGAAATTGAAATAGGACATATGCTAACTACAAACAACCGAACAACCAAAAGCTGTTAAAAGAGGCATATGCTCGCTACAACAGGCTTAACGACAAGCAAGTATAGTCACTCATAATGGTACTGTTGAAGTTGCATAGAATGTAGCTTGTGCTTAAACATCAAATTGTATAATTGAACATCACAATGTGAAAAAGGAGGGGGCTTATTACCTACACCAGGCTTAACTGAAAATAAATATGGTCATCGAACTGGTATTGATGAAATTGTACTGCACAGTAAATAGTTGCACATATAGAGCATCACATTGTGAATAACTGAAATAAACAAGGCATACTACAAACAACCAAATGTAGCAATTAAAACTTGACATATTCTCACTACAAAAGGGGCTTGACAAAACAAATCATGGGTTTCCCCCTTTGAAGAGGCACGGCAAAACAAATCATGGGTTTCTTCACTTGTCACAGATGGGATCCTTCCCATTGGAAGAGCATGGACTCTGGGTGCGCTCCATGTTGTCGCAGATGGGCTCCTTCCCCTTGGAAGAGCACATCTGTAGGGTGCCCTACCTGATGTTGTAGATGGGCTCTGTCCCCTTGGAAGAGCCAGAGAGGGTGCCCTACCTGATGTTGTAGATGGGCTCTGTCCCCTTGGAAGAGCCAGAGAGGGTGCCCTCCTCGTGGTCGCCATCGATGAGGTCTAACTTGGCAGCTAAGGATCCCAAGCCAACGTCACAGAATGAGTCCTTCAGAAATGACAAAAGGGGCTCGATGGCGATGAAGGATGGCAAATTCTTGACAGCAAGCCAGAGGAGATTAGCGGTGGGGCCATGGATGAGATCGACGGCGGTTGAACCTGAGGGGTTGGGGGTGGGCCACTTAACCAGTGACATGGCCCGCGTCAAGCCATCGCTGTCGATGACCTCGATGTCGTAGCCGGCGTCCGCGACATACCAGCATACTCTAGCCCGCTGATTGAGAGCCTGCGGCCAGTCATCATTGTCAGCTTCCTCGCCGGCCACCTCCCCGGCGTCAAGCAAAGAGGCCGCAATAAACCTCTTTTGGGCCATTTGCTCCTCGAGCTCCCCGGGAAGCGTAGCCGAGCTTAGGCTGCGAAGCTCTAGAGTGGGCGATGGGGATGGGGATCTGTGGGAACTCAGGGTGGTGAGGGTATGGAGATCGGTGGGTAACCTGCACAGGGAAACCGGCAGAGGTTAACGATGGTGGCGGCGCAGCGGCGGCGGCGGTGACCTAGCTAGGGTAGCGTGGGAGGGGTGGTGTGTGTGTGAGCAGAGGTTTTGGGGTGTGTGTGTGTGTGGAGGGGGGCCAAGGTGGTGTTTGAGGAAGATATTTGAGGAAATGTCGCAGCTACTGAAAATTTTATTAGGTGGGAGTAAAATGCTGGGGCTACTGAAAATTTGGATGATGGGACTGAAGCGGAGCGGGAGCAACAAACATCGCTCACGGCCCAAACATGATAATCGTGTGCTATAAAATAGAAAAACCCTCCAGACGGGTAGATATTTTTGAGATTGCGAGGGAAGCCTTGTGGAGCCCAATCGACTGTGCTGATGTGATAGGGGCACAGGCATGGCGCACGGGTACTCTGAGGGAATCATGTCTGTTGTGTCTACAATCGCAGACAGTTGTTTCACCCGACTCGTCTGCTATTTATAAATTTGGCAAAAAAAATACGGGAAAGGGTCAGAACACAAACACACCTGCATGCGGACCAAATATATGTATGAAAAGGGTGGTTTGATGTTCAAATACCCAATGCACAACTTTGATGTGGCACCTGTCTCACAAAGCACACAGTATTGCTCGTCCACCCCCCCCCCCCCCCCCCCCGCCCACTTCGTGTCGGCAGGACAGAAATCCTGTCTATGAACGCATGCCCCCAAATAGCTAGGTCTGGCATCTGACCCTACCATAACACAAACATATAGGAATCCATCATGGTCAAACCCCCCTCTTGCTACCAGTCAAAGGTGGACCATGCGGGCCCACAAATGTGCTTGTGGCGCGAGATGGGTGAGACCATGAACCACCTGCGGGTGGCCCAACTATATGTATGAAAAGGGTGGTGTGATATTTAAATACCCATTTCACAACTTTGATGTGGCACATGCGCCTCGCAACCTGGACATCCCCGACCCCACGGAGGTTCAGGACGTACAAAGTAGTGCCCCCCACTTCGTGTCGGTAGGACGGGAATCCTAGCTATGAATGCATGCCCCCAAATAGCTAGGTCTGGCATCTCACCCTACCGTAACACAAAACCTATAGGAATCCATCATGGTCAACCCCCCCTCTTGCTTCGGTCAAAGGTGGACCATGCGGGCCCACGAACATGCTTATGGCGTGAGATGGGTGAGACCACGAACAACCTGCGAGTGGCCCAACTATATGTATGAAAAGGGTGGTGTGATATTTAAATACCCAATTCACAACTTTGATGTGGCACATGCACCTCGCAACCCGAACATCCCCGACCCCACGAAGGTTCGGGACGTACAAAGTAGTGCCCCCCCCCCCCACACACACACTTCGAGTCGGTGGGAGAGGGCATCTCACCAAGACCTACTATAACACAGACCAAGAAGAATCCACCTTGGTAACCTCTCTCGTTGTCGGTCGAAGTGATGGATGTCCACGCGACCCCATAGATGGGCTTGCCACCGATAACCACGCGAGGGAGTGCCCGAATACAACCACAACCTACATGTGGCCCAAACAAATGTATATGGAAGTGTTTTGTGGTGTTTGAATACTCAATGCACAACTTTGATGGGGCACCATGCTTTGGAACCAGAAAGTCCCCACACAAAGTGTTGGTTCAAGATGTGTAGTATGCCCCCGTCCCACACTTCGAGCCAGTGAAAGGGATTCATGCATACGCGTGCGCTCAAACTTTTGTCTGGAATCTCACCATGACCTACATATAATGTAAAAAAACAAACCAATAAGAAACCCACCTTGGTAGCTTCTCTCGTTGTCGGTCAAAGTGATGGACGACCACGCGGGCCCGGGAATGGGCTTGCTGCCGATAACCACATGAGGGAGATTGCTCGAAGACAACCACCGCATGCATGTGTCCCAAACATATGTATGGAGGTTTTGTGTGATGTTTGAATATACCCAATGCACAACATTGATGTGGCAACTGCCTTAAAAACTGTAAAGTCCCAACACGGAGCGAGGTTCACGATGTGTCGTGTGCTAGTCCCCTCCCTCCCACTTCGATCTGATGGGAGGGATTCATGCGTACACATGTGCTCGAGCTATACAATGTAATCTCAGCATGACCTACCGTAAGACAGACCAAAAACCAATCCCCTCCTAGGTCAAATTAACCTCTCTCGCTGTCGGTCAAAGTGATGGACCAAGTGGGCCCACAAATGGAAAGCATCGTCGATATCTGCGTCAGTGAGTGCTAGAGGACAACCACCGCTTGCATGTGGGCCAACATATGTATATATGGAGGTGGTGTGATGTTTGAATACCCAATAAGTAATGCACAACTTTGACGATGTGGCACTGCCTCAGAGACTGTAAAGTCCCCACACGGAGTGAGGTTCACGATGCGTAGCGTATATGCTGGTCCCCCCCTCTTTGACGCGTACTATATACTCTTACCATAACGCAAACCAAAAAGATTCCTCCTTGGTCAAATTAACCTCTCTCGATGTAGGTCAAAGTGATGGACCTCGCAGGCCCACAGATGGAAGCGTCACCGATAACAGCGCGAGTGAGTGTCCTAGGACAACCACCGCCTGCATATGTGTAGCCCAAAGAGGTGTTGTGTGATGTTTGAATACCCAATGCACAACTGTGATGTGTGGCACCTGCTTCACAAACCGGAAACGCCCCACATGGAGGTTCACGATGCGTAGTCGCCCTCACTTCGAGCCGATGGGAGGGATTCATGTGCGTACGCACACCCACGAACTGTGGTCCGGAATCTCACCATGATCTACACCGTAACACATGCCAAGCTGAATCCACCTTTGGCCAATGCCTCTCGCTGTAAGTCGAAGTGATAACCCGTGCGGTCTAATGAATGGGCGCATCGATGATAAGCACACGAGCGAGTGCTCGAGGACCACCAATATAATGCATGCATGTGGCCCAAACATATGTATGAAAGGGTTGTGTAGTGTTTTAAATACCCAATCACGACTTTGATGTGGCACCTACATCACAAAACCGGTCAATCCCATGCACGGAGGATCACGACACGTTAGTGTGCCAGACCCTCCCCCCCACCCACCCACCCACCCACCCACCGCACCACCATCGTCACTTTGAGGCATGTCAAACATTTACTGCAGTGAACCGGTGACCAAAGGAGTGTCATGTTAAATTTGGAAAAAAAATTAGAGGGCCATTCAGACGATTTTATACATTGATTGATTTCCTAGGGATTTAATGTGTAAAAATCAAATTTGAACTACATGTAGACGCGATAGTGTACCAAAATGGATTGGCAAATCATACTTGTCTCCTTGGGTGCATGTTTAGTCCCCAATGCAAGAAATAGCAAGAAATTTCAAACATTAAGAATCTTGATTTTAAAATTCCAATAAATCCAAAACTCAGTTGAAATTCATGAAACTTGTCATGGTGTCATGATATGACACCAATAGACTATGATATTGTTTTTTGTCAGATTCGAGACAAGTTTTTTTTACAGAACAGATTTGAGTCAAGTTTTGATATAAGCTTCTTACAAATGGGAGATTATTAATAGTTGGACCACAGTATCGCAAACGGTTTATTTATTTAAACCGGGTCTGTTAGACCAACAATGTATGTGCCATGCTTCGGTTAAGTAATAAGGGGGGCAGAATTAATCCACAAAAAAGAAAAACAATATACATGCTGCCACGCGTCCCGCGTGCCGTGCGAGCAGGCGTGAGTTGACGGGACACATGCAAGCAGTCCGCGGCGCACGCAGACCGGGAGTCGTGCGAGCAGTTGTGTCAATTGATGGGAGGCGTGTTCACTGTGCAGTATCACCGGGAGGCGTGCGAGAAGGTATGTGAAATGACGGTAGGCATGCGAGCAGTCCGCCGTGCAGGCTCATCGGGAGGTGAGAAAGCCCTTTGACCGCCGCCCGCCTCGCTCCCGCTGCTCCATATTAATGGCACCCTAGCCGCTGGTTATAATAGGTGGCCGCACCCCCCGTCCTCAGTGGTCACCACCGTCTGGAGTGTATGAGGATGCCGCCGAAGTGCACCATCGGAGGGAGTGGCAACACCGGGGCTGGTGAAGCACCCACGTAACGCGTGAAGCTGGGCACAGAGGTTGCCATCGCTACCGACGAGGTCTTGCATGAGCTGCAGTGCGACCTTGACATCCTCACTGCCGTCATGCATCCCTAGCCGGAGCCGGAGGTCCACAACGACTCCGACAATGACTCCGACGGAGAACCGGCTAGTCATCTATACCCATTTTTGTGGCAAATATATCCTATGTTTTCTTTGGTTACTCCCGCCCCCCTTTTTGGAATAGAAATCCTATGGTTATGTTCTCTCAGTCCATGAAATCAGAGTAAGATTCGTTAGATCCGTGTAGTGTATTGATTGTTTGAATGGTATCCGTCTAGGGTTGGTGATTAATTGTTTGTTCAGTACAAATGATTTTTGCTAATAATCCGACTAGGGTTAGCATTCGTGCTAATAATTCGTAGCCAGATCTTGAGAATTGATTTTGAATGTCCTACATATATGTTTGTGCCAACTTTTTTTCCAGATTGGTATGTACACATATGAGGCTCTGGCCAGTGGTGCCGCCGGTTGTAGATCCTGCACCCGGCAGTGCGGGCGGAAGCAGGCATGGTCCCCTGGATCTGAGGAACCCGTAGAATCTCGGGCGGACCACATCAGCAATCTCCCGGACGCCATCCTTGGGGAGATCGTCTCCCTTCTCCCCACCAAGGATGGCTGCCACACACAAGTCCTTGCATATCGGTGGCACCCTCTGTGGGCTGTCGTGCCTCTTAATCTCTACCGTCGTCAACTATCTGTCATTCATGATTTTGAACTCCTTGGAGCTATCTTCTCCTCCCACCAGGGCTCCGTTCAACGCCTCTGCATCCCGGCATGTGGACTTCTGTACATACCCTGCACGATGGACGCCTGACTGACATCCCGTGAATTCAAAAAATTCCAACATCTTGAGTTCTACCATTAATACGAAAATAACATACCACGAATGGAACGCCATGTATCTGTGCCCTCAACACTGATGTCCATCTTGTGGTTTTCCTCCTCTCTCCACACAGCCACCTTCGCCCGGTGCCATCTAGCAGACAATCTGGTACAAATGCTTCGACTCCCACTTCTAAAAAAATTTCACTTGTGGAGGTTAATCTGCCAGAGGCATCACTGCACATCATCATCCACTCCAGTTGCCCTGCCCTAGAGTGCTTGCTGCTTGTTTTCGGAATAGAAATCCGTATCCGTTGTCTCCAAATAAAGTCGCCTCACCTTATAAGCATTGGAATTTGTTTTGAAGGACAGGAGCTCATCATCGAAGATGCCCCATTACTTCAAAGGTTTCTCCTTGATTCTTGTTATGCACCTTCGCAAATAACTGTCGTCTTTGCGCCTAAACTGGAGACCTTGGGTGTAATTCATGATCCGTTTAAAGGTTTCAAGATGATGTTTGGCTCCACAGTTATTCAGGTACTGTATATTCTCATCTACACTTTTGTAATCATAAGCTGCATTTTTCATTTTTGCGCATAAGTTTTATATCATCTTGGAGTACACTTTTGGTACTAATATTCGTTTGAGGACAATAACGATGGAAGGATATGCATCCAACCATGCATACACTAGCTTTATTATATTCTTCCTGTTGAATGCGAGGGTACTATTATCCTTGAGGCTTAAGTTTTTTAGCAACAGAGTTCTCACGGATGGATATGTTGAATAGCAAAAAAAGAAGTTTCAAGAGGACAAAAGGGCTTTTGAACGTGCTCGGCTTCTATTTACAACAACTTGTCGTCATATTCGAGTAAATTTTATGGCCCAGGATGTTCATTTTATAGATCAGACCGATCCATTTGACCATGACCGCAGAAAACAATGGTTGAGTTAGATGTTATTGCCTTGTTCAAGCTGGGTTTTGTCTAAACCTGATGAACAATTAATCCTCGTGCTTTTGTACCGTTTGTAAGCTAGAGTTAAATGTTGTTGCCCTTTTCAACTCGACCGTGACTCATATTTTCTTTGAAACAGGGCCAATGGCTTGCCATTTCTTTAATTAAGAGAGAAATATTATAAGCAATCGCAACATAGGGAAATAACATCACTCTCGTGGGCTCCTTGAGCTCATTGTGCATTACAAAACCCAAGTGCTTAGCGCCCGCAAGCACCCACAAACTTATTTTGAGCTAGCACACCAAATGGGTTGTAGTTCTTAATAAGAAAAGCTGCATGGTAGTGATAGATTCGGATTCTGACATTTGGGACCCATGTGGAAAAAGCCTATCCAAGGTGGTGTCGACTTAGTCAACAAATGATTCTTGCTAAAAAAAGTCAACAAATGATTCTACCTGCCATATAGCCGTTGGATCGACATCCAACGCCTGTCGTGTTTCTCCTATATCTTCTTCCTCCAGCCGCACAAACCAAAGCACGTCGTTGGTCCCGCCTCCCACTTGGCATGGTGTCTTGACATGTCACCAACATGTAGTGGTAAATTTTTTATCCGATTTGGGACAAGTTTTGGTATAAGCTTCTTACAAACCAGAGCTTCTCTCAAGAAGCTGATGCGGCTTGAAACTGCGTCGGTATTTCCCCAAAGTGGAAGGGATGATGCAGTACAACTATGGTAGGTATTTCCCTCAGTTATGAAACCAAGGTATCAATCCAGTAGGAGAACCAAGAAACACTATGTAAACGGTACTTGCACACAAAGAACAAATCCTCGCAACCCAACGCGTAAGCGGGGTTGTCAATCTCTCCTCGGTAAAAAGATAGATCGGTTTGTATAAGTTTGGATAAATAGATCTTGAAAAAACACAAAATAAAATAAATAAAGAAAAAGTGCATCAAGGTATTTTTGGGTTTTTGGAATAATAGATCTAAAAACAAATGCGAATAAAAGTAGATCTGAAAGCAATATGATAAAAGATAGACCCGGGGGCCGTAGATTTCACTAGTGGCTTCTCTCGAGAAAATAGCATACAGTGGATAAACAAATTACTGTTGGGTAATTGATAGAAGATCGAATAATTATGATGATATCCAAGGCAATGATCAATATATAGGCATCACGTCCAAGATTAGTTAACCGACTCCTGCCTGCATCTACTACTATTACTCCACACATCGACCGCTATCCAATATGCATCTAGTGTATTAAGTTCATGGAGAAACGGAGTATTGCAATAAGAACGATGACATGATGTAGACAAGATCTATTCATGTAGGAATAGACCTCATCTTGTTATCCTTAATAGCAACGATACATGCGTGCCTCTCTGCCCCTTCTGTCACTGGGAGAGGACACTGCAAGATCGAACCCATCACAAAGCACCTCTTCCCATGGCAAGAAAAAATGATCTAGTCGACCTAACTAGAAGAAATATGAGGCTATAAATAATCATGCATATAAGAGATCAAAGAAACTCACATAATATTCATGGATATAGATCTGATCATAAACTCAAAGTTCATTGGATCCCAACAAGCACACCGCAAAAAAGGTTTACATCAAATAGATCTCTAAGAGACCATTGTATTGAGAAACAAAAAGAGAGAAGAAGCCATCTAGCTACTGCCTACGGACCCTTAGGTCTATGGTGGACTACTCACGCATCATCGGAGAGGCACCAATGAGGATGATGAACCCCTCCGTGATGGTGTTAGATTGGATCTCATGGTTCTGGAACTTGCAGCGGCTGGAATTGTGTTTCATCTGCTCCCTTAGGGTTTCTGGAATATTCGGGAATTTATAGGGCGAAGAGGCGGTGCAGGAGACCCCCGTGGGCCCCACAACCCACCAGGGCGCGCCTGGGCCCCTGGCGTGCCCTGGTGTCTTGTGGTCCCACTGGCCTCCCCTCTGGTCCTTTCTTGGCCCCCAAGTTGTCTTCTGGTAGGGATTTTCTGTGAAGTAAAAAACAAGCAAAAAACAACAACTGGCACTGGGCACTATGTCAATAAGTTAGTCCCAAAAAATGATATAAAGTTGCTATAAAATGATTGTAAAACATCCAAGAATGATAATATAACAGCATGGAACAATCAAAAATTATAGATACGTTGGAGACGTATCAGAAGTCTCATGGTTCCGATAGGGAATGTTTAACCTTTGTGGGTGAAATGACATACGCTGCCTCTTTATCCCTTGATTTTTTATAGAGGCAACATAGACTAATAGGAGTGTCATGCTAAAATTTGGAATTATCCGAGTTCGTTTGGCCTTTTTTATACGTTAATTGAGTTTTCTAGGCATTTAATGTGCATAATTCAAATTTGAACTACATACACATGCTCCAGTGCACCAAACTTGGTTGAAAAAAAATCATAAATATGTCCTTGGGTGAATGTTTAGGTCCCATGCAAGAAATGTGAATGAATTTCAAACATCTGGGCATCGTGGCGCGACCGAAAACATTGAGAAGCTTGGTTTTTAGATTCCCGTAAATCCAAAACTCGTCTGAAAATCATTAAACATGGCATGGTGTCTTAACATGTGACCAGCATGCTATGGTAAAAAATGTGTCTGATTTTGGGACAAGTTTTGGTATAAGCTTGTTGCAAACCAGAGCTTCTCTCAAGAAGCCTCATGGTTCCGATAGGGAATGTGCACCTTTGGGGGCGAAACGACATACGTTGCCTCTTCATGCCTTGATTCTTTTATAGGCAATATAGACCAATAGGAGTGTCGTGCTAAAATTTGGAATTATTCCGGGTTCGTTTGGCCTTTTTTGTAAATTAAATGAGTTTTCTAGGCATTTAATGTGCATAATTCAAATTTGAACTACATGCACATGCTCCAGTGCACCAAAATTGGTTGAAAATCATAAATGTGTCCTTGGGCGAATGTTTAGGTCCGTTGCAAGAAATGGGAATGAATTTCAAACATATGGGCATCGTGGCTCGGCTGAAAATGTTGAGAAACTTGGTTTTTAAATTCTTGTGAATCCAAAACTCGCCTGCAAATCATGGAACTTGGCATGTTGCCTTGACATGGCACCAACATGCTGTGGTAAAATTTTTGTCCGATTTACGAAGGCACACACATTAACAACCAATAAAGTCATTTTGGAACAAAGAGCTGCCGCGTTACAATCGAAAACACAAGTAGTATTGAAACCGTGGGCATTCTACTAACCATCTACGTGCCGCTACGCGTCCCCATTTATACTAGCTAGGAGGCGTCGTGCGGGGTAGGTATGTGAGTAGACGGGAGGCATGCGAGCAAACCGCTGCGCAGGCTCACCGGGAGGCGAGCCCTTTGACCTCCATCCGCCGCCCACCTTGCTCCCAACTTCTCCATTAATGGCTCCTGAGCCCCTTTTTAATGGCGTGACTCACCGAGATTTAAGAGAGAGAAAAGAAAACCTGAAAAGAAAATTTTGCATGAATCTTGATGTAAGATCTCATGGACATAGCATCGATTGAGACTTAGCAAGACTGATATATGATGACGATGGAAATGGATAATAATTTTCTTACATATTCAAGAAGATAATTAAAAATGTCACATGCGGCAATGCCCAAAAGACACAGGGGCAAAAGAAGAAGGAAGACGCAGACAACGATCTGGGTCGCTGCTCTCTACTTCACCTCGATCTACTCCACCGTCTTCGTCATTTCATCCATGGCGCAAGAGTTCTCGCGGTGAGCGGCGATGATATCTTTCACTTCCTCAATACGTCGCTTGACAGCAGCCATGGGTTCCTCCACCAGCCTTTTACGCTCGATGCGGAGCTTGGCATTCTTGCCCATAAGTTTCCTGACCATGATAGCCATCTTCTTCAACAAGGCAGTGATCTCCTCATGCTACTTTGCCCTGCCGGCGATCTTTGCCCTAAGTAGGTCGCACTGGGTGTGGAGCTTCGCCTTGTCATCCCTTAGTTCCCGGATGATGTCGGTTGCCTTATCCAACGAGGCATTGATCTCCTCCTGCAGCTTCGCCTAGCCAGAGATGTCATCCATCAGCTTATTGAGCATAGCGCGCATGCACCTGTGAGAGCCCTCGCCTTCCCGTGAGAAATCTTTCCAGGCTGCCACGGCACGGCAGGACATCTCTCCTGCTTCTATGGCATGGCGGGACATCTGTGCTACTTCCGCAGCGCAGCCAGACCACTCTGCTGCTTCGGCGGCGTGGCGGGACCTCTGTGCTCCTTCGGCGGCGCGGCAGGACCTTTGTGCTGCTTCGGCGGCTTGGCGGGACCTCTTGGAGGCTATCACTGTGAGGCGGGACATCTCTGCTGCTTCTGTTTCCATGCTCGCCGCTCCCTGGTCATTTCTCGACCAAGAACTCCTCCTACTGGCCATGGCAGAGACAAGGAACAACGAAGAAAGACTTGTTTGTTTGTTGACGAGGAATTGAGGAGGAATGTGCAGTCATTCTCGAGTAGGTAGTACTTATAACCTAGTAATAAGCTGCTAAGTGGGAAACTGATTAGGTTTTGATCAGTGTGAATCGGTTTGCAATTAAATATAGCGTGGTAATTTGGAATGTGACGAGAAACAAGCTCAAAATTTATTCATGGTTTCAGTTTTTGAAGTGCGGCATGATTCTTGGATGGCGTAACGTGGGCACACGTTCTTGGATGCGTACGTGGCATGGGCACCATAGGATGCACCGCAATCAGCAATGTCAGCACACGACTTGTTCCATCAACCGTGCACGCTCGTTATTACCATCGCGCATGATTCTTTTAATTAGAATATGTGCCCATCTACCTCACATGTGTATAACACAATTAATTTGTACACTGTATGTCTCTGTTGGTAGGTACGAGCTGGTATATGCATCTGCCAGCTTGTGGACGGCTATTCCCTGCTATATTCAACTGCTATATGCAATAATTATGCATGTGCTTGCTCGCCGTTGAGGCGGCCGCAACGCGCTCTGTTCGTGTCCCTCCGCATGCTCTACTCGCCGTTGAGGCGCCGCAGCACGCTCGGGTCATGTCCCTCCGCGCGCGCTCTGTCAGTGGTTGGGGCCGATGCATGATCATGTTGGGGGCCCCATATGCATGCGGTTGCGCCGCGCGTGTCGCCACGATGCAGTTACGTGCGGCACGATAGAGTTATGCGCTGCAAAAACTTTCATCCGGGCGTGCCGATATTCCAGGCCATCTGGCCTCCCCATTAATTCCCGTGGCCATTATAACCTTAGTCTCTTCAACCTTCCAGACAACACAACAATCACACCACGACGACACATACACAGAGGATATCTAGCGGTGCTCTAATGGAGTTCGGCGTGCATCGTGTGGACACCCACATGAGGGAGAAGGACCTCTCGGTGGTGTACACCATCAAGCCGGCCGTGGTGGAGGACTTCATCAATCGCTGACAATTGTTTACCACCAACCGTTTTCCCACAACACACACATCTTATTTGGAGCAATCGTATGTGTTATTATCGGTCTTCCCACACATTTCTGATTACTGACATGTTTGCCGCGTATCACACATATCTTGTTAAGTTGAACCATTTCTGTTGTTTTAGCTCATCGCAAACAATTCATCCAAGTGAGTTGTATGCCGTCTATCGATCACACCTTGATCTGGCTGACCATTTCTGTTGTGTTGGCTAATTGCAAATAGTTCATCTGACTGAACTGTATGCCGTATATATATATATATATATATATATATATATATATATATATATATATATATATATATATATATATCACACACACCTTCATCTGGCTAACTATTTCCATTCTTCTAGCTCATCGCAAACAGTTCGTATAGATCAATTGTATGCCATGTATCGCACATGCAACTCGAATCTGAATCATGCTTGATATCTCCGCCATCGCACACAATTCTTCTTATTGGTGACGGTTTTATTATGGTACCATTTGCAATTCATGCATCGCACATAGTTTGGTCGAAGGGTCGCTGATTCATGTGACGCGTTAGCAGCATCCTGCTGTAGTGCATAGAACATGTTGAAAATCTAGATTAAAAGATTCATAATCAAGTAACTCAATTTGGCTCAAAGGTAGGAACTACATTGAAGATGTTAAAAGAGAAGGAACTAATAATTAATGAGAGAATAGAACAAAGTCCTTCTAGAATTGATAAGTTGGAAGAAGTTATTAATAATTTGGGTTCCGCTTTTTCTTCTGTTAAAACTATTGAAAGGACTCCTCCTAATAATAATTCCAAGTTTATGTATGTTCCTAAGAATAGAGGTGCCACATCTAGTAAAGGGAATGAAGATCTTAAAATGATTAGTGTGCACCCCAACTTCATTGAGTTGATAAAGGAACCCTTTATTGAAAACAAATTCCTCAACTTTGACACTAGGAGTGAGGTTATTAAAAATATGTATGCTAAACCCCCTAGGAGGCGTGGATGTATAATTGAGGATTTGGAGGCTAAAGATGATAATACTTGAAACATGCCTTATGCTTAGCTAGGGGCGTAAATCAATAACGCTTGTTGGGAGGCAACCCAATAATTATCTTAATTATCTTGTTTTTCTTTCTGTTTTTGAGTGCTGGCACAATTATACTACTGTTATGATTGTGTTTCTCTATTTTAATTAGTGTTTGTGCCAAGTAAAGCCTTTGGGATGATTTGGTTGATAGTTGACTTGATTTTGTGAAAAAACTGAAACTTTTGCGCCCAGAACTGGAATTTTATAATTCACTGGAACGTGATAAAATTTTGATTTTTTACACATTATTGATGTACAAATTTCCCACGTTGTCCTAATTTTTCAGATTTTTTGTAATTAAAGAAGTATACTGTTTGTTCAGATCATTACAAACTGTTATGTTTTAGACAAATTCTGTTTTCTATTGCATAGTTTGCTTGTTTTAATGATGCTATGGATTGTATCGGGGGGTACAAGTCATGAAGAAGTTAGAAGCTTCAATAAAATGGGACAGGGGGAAACCCCTTTCATTCAATTTTTTTTGAAGAAGTTAGAATACATTAGGTATTATGCAGGAATAAAATATGAGTGGGTTCATAACAGTACTTAAAATTTATGATTTGCTTACTATACTAACGGATCTCACGAGGTTTCTGTTGAGTTTTGTGTGCTGAAGTTTTCAAGTTTTGGGTGAGATCATGATGGATGGAGTAATAAGGAGTGGCAAGACCCTAAGCTTGGAGATGTCCAAGGCACTCCAAGGTAATATTCAAGGAGACCCAAGCATCTAAGCTTAGGGATGCCCCGGATGGCATCCCCCTCTTTCGTCTACAATCCATCGGTATACTACTTGGAGCTATATTTTTATTCATCACATGATATGAGTTTTGCTTGGAGCGTCTTGTATTATAGTAGTCTTTGCTTTGTTTACTTTTTAGTTTGCCACAATCATTGGTTGCTGCACACACCTTTTGAGAGGGACACACATTTATTCGTGATTTGTTAGAATACTCTATGTGCCTCACTTATATCTTTTGAGATAGGCAGTTGCTCTAGTGCTTCACTTATATATTTTAGAGCACGACAGTGGTTATATTTTAAAGAAATAGTTGCACTCTCATGCTTCACTTATATCCTTTTGAGAGTCTAATAAATAGTAATGGCAATATGCACGTGTTATGAAATTGGTCCCGATATGATAGGTATTCAAGAGGGATATAATAAAAACATTCATGTAGATCACTGAATATGATAAGTTTGTTTCCTTGCAATAGTTTTGTGATATTAAGATGGTAATATGTGGGGATACTAGTGACTGATTTTGGTTTAGTAAGAATATTGGTGTTAAGGTTTGTGATTCCCCAAGCATCGTATAGTCTCCTGTTATGCGATGAAGTTGGAGCATGATTTATTATTAAGTGTCTACCTTATGAGTGGCGGTCGGGGACGAGCGATGGTCTTTTCCTACCAATCTATCCCCTAGGGGTATGCGTAGTAGTACTTTGCTTTGAGGGCTAATAAAATTTTACAATAAGTATGTGAGTTCTTTATGACTAATGTGAGTCCATGGATTATACGCACTGATATGTCTCCAACGTATCTATAATGTTTGATTGTTTCATGCTCTTATATTATCAATCTTGGGTGTTTTATATTCATTTACTAGCAACTTTGTATCATTTTTTGGGACTAACCTATTGACATAGTGCCCAGTGCTAGTTGCTGTTTTTTGCTTGTTTTTTACATTGCAGAATATCAATACCAAACGAAGTCCAGATGCCAAAAAACTTTTTGGAGATATTTTTTCTTGACAGAAGACAC
The DNA here is from genome assembly GCA_011799875.1 of Thinopyrum elongatum. NCBI lineage: Eukaryota > Viridiplantae > Streptophyta > Magnoliopsida > Poales > Poaceae > Thinopyrum > Thinopyrum elongatum. The sequence continues at coordinate 309,569,644 of CM022303.1, read as the reverse complement.
CCAGGGAGCCAAAGGAGCACACGGGAGGAGGCCTGTGGGGCCCACTAGGCACCAGGGCGTGCCAGGGGGCCAGGTGCGCCCTGGTGGGTAGTCACTAGTACCGTAAGGTGCTATACAAACGGTTTTTAACACCTTTCCGCGACGGCATTTGGAAACATCGCCAAGTGAGTGTGGGTGATAGGGGGGTCCTTCCCAAACGACCCAGAAACCGTCGGGGATGGGCGAGCGGCTACTGACGATCGCCATAGAATAAACGTATGAGAAGCCGCCCCAGTCCCACACGTTACATCTCGACATTACGTTTCTGATCAGAGAGACATCCCAAACGATTACGCCGCTATAGTCGTGTGAAAAACATGGACATCAACATTTAATCTACCGATATGTTTGTGATAGGTACGTTATTGCACATGGTTCAAGAATGTAAAATGTGTGCGGTGCCTCTACTAACGACAACGTGTCCATTTTCATAACTGTGTGCGATTGGTATTCCTATCACACACGCACACTGGTTTGAAACGTTTGCCGTATTACCATGAATCGCACACGCATATGAGATGAAACCGTGTGTGCGTCCATCGGGCATCGCAAACGTTTCACGTCAAAGAACTGTCTGTTCTCTTTTTTTCATCGCACACGCTGTTTTCTTTCTAACCGTGTGCACATTATTTTATTCGCTCCTGTACTATTTTTATTTTTCCCTGTAATTTATTATTTGAATTGGAAATTTTGAAATATGAAATGTGCAATTCAAATTCTCAGCACAATGGTTCAACAACGAATCCATAAATAAAATTGTCAGTACAATATGTTCAGTAATTACAGGATTAGACAGCAATTAACTATGATGAACCACAATATTTAGAGGCGGTAAAGGTGAAGAGACAAGTGTAAATCATTTTGACTGCCGATGGTGTTGAAGAAGCGGAATGCCCATAATGTGCCTTCCTGCATGCCATAGGCACGAACAACTTTTGTCCAACCCCTTGTGACGATCGCCCGCCCATCCTTCATCGCCTTCAGGAAGGCTTCTAGAGCATTATCATGGTAGCATGAATTATATACTTTAACCTTAGTTGCCTCCACTCCGGTCATGTAGTTTGCAAGGTAATCATCAGTAAATAGCTTTGGAAACCACTGAAAAGAGAAAAATATCAGATACTGAGGTCTAATAGAGTAACTTGTTGTGGGCAGGGGGAAAAGGCAACACATTACTTACCTTCCTAAAGTTCACTATTGTCTTGGACAAAGTGTAAATAAAGAGCTTAATTCCCATCACCCGTTTCTTTCACCTAACAATCTTTCTTAGTTTCCTCACTTGACACTTGTTCATGAATATCTCATTACCCCCTACGCAAAAGGGATCGAAGCGTGGATCAGTACCGCTCATATATGTACCTACAAGCAACCAGTAAATATTAGAAGCTAAACTGAGATTGCACAAATGATGTAAAATACAACTACCTACGTTCCTAAGTACAAGTATTTTTAGAGATTTAAATATGAACTACATACGGATGTATATAGAATTATAGATATAGTTTAGATTAGAATCTAGATTCACTCATTTTGCTCCTTATGTAGTCTATATTGGAATCTCTAAAAATACTTATATTTAGGAACAGATGGTGTATAAGACATGGGATGTAGCTAACCTCGACGGCAAACAACAGCATCGCCCATTGTAGCCCTGTGTAAGTACATGGAAAGCCAATGTTAACTACAACAGGGTTAACATCCACCAAAAATAGCAAATGGTAATAAAATGGCAGCATCTGTAGTGATATCTTCATTGCGAAAGAGTAGCACGGTAGCAAAGGGATGGATTAAAAAATGGATACAACTATTAATTGCAACAGGCTTAACAACATCCTAAGTCATGTTTTGTAAGTTTGTAGCCATTGAAATACAACTGTTTAAAAATGGATACAACTGTTAATTGCAACAGGCTTAATGGCCATTGAAACCGGTACTGATAAAAATGCAATTGACAGAGTTAAACATCACAAGGCAGGTGCTGCCAGAGTAGATAATGGCCCAGTTGTCTATAAAAAGGTAGGGAAAGTAGCTAAAATGTGTTAGGCATGTTTACTACAACATGCTTAATACATCGACCGTACAAAACATAGCCATTAATTGCAACTAGTATTTGTAAGATTGAACTGGTGAGTACATACTTGGTAAGTCCTGAGAGGTAGTTGCTGGGGCACTTCATCTTGGCCAGAGCCCGCCCAAAGTCAGCGGCGGCGGAGGCGAGCTGTTCCTCCGGGTCGAAGCGTGGATTAGTGCCACTGACATGTGTACCTACAGGCAACCAGTAAATGGTAGAAAGTTAAACTACAATTGCACAAATGATGTGAAATACTGTAAGACATGGGATGCAGCTAACCTCGACGGCAAACAACAACATCGGCCGTTATGACCTTGTGTAAGTACATGGACATGCATGTTAAGTACAACAGGGTTAGCATCCACCAAAAATAGCAAATGGGCAACATCTCTAGTGATATCCTGAGTCATGTATTGTAAGTTTGTTGCTGGTATTGGTGAAATTGAGCTGGACAGTTAATACTTGAGCAGCACACAGTGTGCAGCACTGAAATAAACAAGGCACGAACATGCTTAATACATCAACCGTACAAAACATAGCCATTGCAATTGGTATTGGTAAGATTTAGCTGGTCGGATCATATGTTAAGTCCTGGGGGGTAGTCGCTAGGGCACTTCATCTGGGCCAGAGCCTGCACCATGTCGGCGGCGGCGGAGGCGAGGTGTTCCTCCGGGTCAACACGCACAGCGGCCATCGCGCCATGGACCGCCATAAGCTCCTCGACCTCCATATGATATGTGGTTGGGCTTGCGCAGTGATGCTCTGGAGGTAGGGGCGGTGGGGATTTGGAGGCATGAGGATGTTTCGCAGGTGCCATTTAAGCAATCAGGCCGGGGCCGTGATAGAGATCGGTGGGTTACCTGACTGGATCCGAGCAGAACGTAGATGTGGTTGAAGCTGTGGTTGCGGCGGCGGCGGTTTGAGCTGCCGGTCGGGGGAGGCACGCGGTGGGGGGGGGGAGATACTGAGGAAATTTGATGGGTGGGGATGTGGTTGGAGGAATAAATTCTGAAATCGCGCGCCTAATGAAAATTTCACTGCGAAACTTGAAACTTGGACGGGGGAAACACACAACACAGACGAAGCGCGTAAAATACTCGTGTGCGAGAAAAGAGAAAATTGGCAGACCCGTCTCCAAAAAGATGTACATGTGTAGTTGATTTTTTTCCGTCAATGGTACGCCTGGTTTATTAGGAAACATCGCACAGGTAACTGACTTATGGATCATTAACGCAAAAAAAGGCACACGGGTACGCCATAGAAACCATGTGTTTTGTGATCTTCTAATGATTAACGCAAAAAAACGCACACGGCACACATGCTAATCAACGCTCAAAGCCCTCAAAGGATGCTCTTACCGACATTGTATGTTAATACTACAAACTTAAAGTACTACTGGTAATTTGCTCTAAGACTACGGGCGACACACGCACTAACTACTTCTCACTTGCTGCCATCGAGGCATACTAGCCAGACGTCGGCGTTCTCCTTCCCGGCCTTGTAGGCGGCAGCCCACCGTGCTTCGATCTCCGCCAAGCTCTCCTCACCATGGTGTGCGGCCTCTTCTTTCTTGCGGCGGCGGGACTCTCTTTTCTTGACTGTTTCTGCCTTTTCCGCTCCTTCTGTGCGGCTTTGGCCGCCTCTAGATCCACCGCCCATTCGGCCATGGCAGCCTCAAAGTCCGCCCACGTAACTGTGTGGCCACCGGTGGCAATGAACTCGGCGTGGCGAGATGCCTTCGCTTCCTTACCATGTGTGCGGTCGCGGGCGGCAAGGAACGCTGCACGGCGGGATGCCATCACTTCCTTACCAGTTACTGTGTGTCGCGGTGCCATGAACGACGCTTGGAGAGAGCTCTGGGACGGAGGGGCCGGGCAGCCGTACAGTGCGGTGGTTTTTAAGAGCTCAACGACAAACGACAGAGGAAATTTGGCTTCCCTTACAATTTTGCTCGTTCATTATCGCACACGGTTCATCTCCGTCGCTGCCGGAAACAGTGTGCGCTGAGCCTATTGTGTGTTGCGTTATGATTGGCCGGAACCCCAGCCACGCGGATCGCGTGTGTGCACCGTAGGATGCGCCGCGATCGAACGGCAATCCACGTCCCTCGCATCACACCCGTGCAGCTGTAGCTGGATTGGATTTATATGCGCTAATTGCCTAGAAAATGCACATAATCCCCAAAATATGGTAAATGAGCCCGGAAAAATGCCAAATTTGAACACGGTGATTTGCAGGGTGTATGTTCGTCATAGAAAAAAAAACTCCAGGGCAAAGAACGAAGAACATTTGGATTCCCCTTCAATCTTGGTGATTTCCCTCTCGAAAGCATGGAGCTTCCTCGGTGATGGTTCGATTTATGAAGGGCGTGCATGACGACATAAGCCAAACCTTCTCAAATTTTTACCAGGGCATGGTGAGGTCATACCATGGCACCATGCCAGGCGTCATGTTTTTCAAGCATTTATTTCATTTTTTCTATAGTTGAAAACCCAATAAACAAACATTTGTGGTTGACTATTGCCACACATTTCATCGAAATATCTGTCCATTCCTTGTAAAAGGCATGAGAATTTACTAAATGGCACGAGCTTGGTTTTCCAGACCGTTCTTGTGCTCCCTTTCATGCACCGATTGTTTGAACTAGAATTATGTGCATTAATGCCTAGAAAATGCACATAATCCCCTAAATATGGTAAATGAACCCGGAAAAGTGCCAAATTTGAACACGGTAATTTGCAGGGTGTGTGTTCATCATAGAAAAAAACTCATGGACAAAGGACAAAGGAAATTTGGATCCCCCTTCAATCTTGGTGATTTCCCCCTCGAAACCATGAAACTTCCTCGGTGATGGTTCGATTTATGAAAGGCGTGCATGACGACATAAGGAAAACATTCTCAAATTTTTACCAGGTCACGGTGAGGCCATACCATGGCACCACGTCAGGCGTCATGTTTTCCAAGCATGTATTTCATTTTTTGTATAGTTGTTAACCCAGTAAACGACGCGTTTATGGTTGACTATTGCCACACATTTCTTTGAAAATATCTGCCCATTCCTTGTAAAAGGCATGAGAATGTACTAAATAGCACGAGCATGGTTTTCCAGACCGTTCTTGTGCACCTTTTCATGCACCGATTGTTCGAATTTGAATTATGTGCATTAATGCCTAGAAAATGCAAATAATCCCCTAAATATGGTAAATGAGCCCGGAAAAATGTCAAATTTGAACACATTGCATTTGAGGCGGTATGTTGATCGTTGGAAAAAAACTGAATGACAAACTAGGACGGAAATTTGGATTCCCCTTCAATCTTGGTGATTTCCCTCTCGAAAGCATGGAACTTCCTCGGTGATGGTTCAATTTATGAAGGGCGTGCATGATGACATAAATCAAACCTTCTTAGCTTTTAAATAGGGCACGGTGAGGCCATACCATGGCACCATGCCATGCGTCATGTTTTTCAAGCACGTATTTCATTTTTCTATAGTTGATAACCCAGTAAATGACTCATTTGTGGTTGACTATTGCCACGCATTCCCTTGAAATCTCTGCCCATTCCTTGTAAAAGGCTTGAGAATTTACTAAATACCACGAGTATGGTTTTTCCAGACCGTTCTTGTGCACCTTTTCATGCACCGATTGTTCGAATTTGAATTATGTGGATTAATGCCTAGAAAATGCACATAATCCCCTAATATGGTAAATGAGCCCAGAAAAATGCCAAATTTGAACACGTTGCATTCGAGGGGGTATGTTGATTTAGAAAAAACTAAATGACAAGCTAGGAAGGAAATTTGGATTCCCAACCCCTTCAATCTTGCTGATTTCCCCCTCGAAACCATGAAATTTCCTCGGTGATGGTCAGATTTATGAATGGCGTGCATGACGACATAAGACAAACATTCTCAAATTTTTACCAGGGTATGGTGGGGCCATACCATGGCACCACGCCAGGCGTCATGTTTTCCAAGAATGTATTTCATTTTTGTATAGTACCAAGTAAACACATTTCCTTGAAATATCTGCCCATTCCTTGTAAAAGGCATGAGAATTTACTAAATAGCACGATCATGGTTTTCTAGACCGATCTCGTGCACCTTTTCAAGCATCGATTGTTTGAATTTGAAATATGTGCATTAATGCCTAGAAAATGTACATAATCCCTGAAATATTGTAAATGAACCCAAAAAAGTGCCAAATTTGAACACGGTGATTTGCAGGGTTTATGTTCATCGTAGAAAAAAACTCATGGACAAAGGACAAAGGAAATTTGGATTCCCATTCAATCTTGGTGATTTACTATCGCACACGATTCATCTCCGTCGCCTCTGCGAACCGTGTGTGTTCACCCACACATGCAAAAGGAAAAAGAAAACCCTTTCCCACTTCGTCCCCACCCACTCACCGTGGATTCCTCCGCAACTCTGCACCTCATCAACTTCTATCACGGTGGCCACCCTAAGCTCGACGGCTGTTGTCGGCGGGCGGAGGTCGTGCTCCAAACGGCACGGGATTTCACCCCTACTACTTTTCGCCGCCTATCTGCACCGACATTCTAGACTCTGGTCGATTGGGGTTTTCTGCGGGATTGGGTCAGAGATTTTTCTCATGGAGAAGGTAATCAACTTAGCAAAATATTCACTCATCTCTTATCGCAGTCTGTCCGTCGCTGTTAATCAACCGGCGGAAATCACCATGGATTCATTTTTGTTCTAGCTGATTCGTGGGTGTTCATTCATGTGTCCACAGTGCGAGCACAAATCGGGCAAGTGTGGTCGCGGCCAGTCGGAAACGAAGTTCTATCTCACCATTCCGGATGATTTCAGGGAGCGCTCGGTATGTTCAATCTCAACCTACCACGGTCGGCATGGCCTAAATTTATGAACATATACCGTTTGTTGCTACATTTGTATAAAAGGTACGGTGCCACGTGCAGCCTAGATGTCGAAGCTGATCCCCCCCCCCCTATATTAGGCAAATATATGATGTATTGTTCATTCAGTTACTCTCATATTTGCATCAAATCTTTGTTACATTATCTATTTTTAATTATATATTTTTGTACTTTGCTTTCATCTATATATTGATCTGTTCTATCAGTTACTCCCATATTTGCATCTTGCTCTGTTATTTCAATATATCTAATTTACGATCTTAATTTTCATTTCAAGCAGTACATCCCTTGCTTTGCAAGAACGGGAGTAGAAGGAAATCTTGGGCTTTACTTTGTTGATGACTCCCTGGATGTCATATTGACAACGCAGCATGGATTTACAATGACGGTTAGCGTAAAACTTGATAAAGATGGTCACTCCTATTTTGATGCGGACCTTTGGAGAAAAATGTCTAAGTGTTATGAACTGAAAGCTGGCAATAAAATTCTAGTGTGTGGACCACAGCCTGGTCTAATTAACATGGATGTTTAGTTCCCCAACATCATCAGCCGATCGAAGTCTGATTGAGGTTAGTGTCCTTTCAACTTTCTCCATGCTGTCATATTACTTAGCAAAATTGGGGTATTTGTTCTGACTAATTGATCACTATTTAAGCAACCAATTGTGATTTCATTTTCTGACTCCATTCCTAGGCAGTAACAAATTCTATTTACCAATTTATGTGCACTATATATTCTTTTGCCATGTTCTGAATAAATAATACCTTTCCACCTTTTAAGCAGGATATGTCGGATGCATAGTGAATGATCTGTATGTTACTAAGCGTACCAAATTTCACTGAAAGGACTTGAAGCATGTCATAAACTTTGTTGATAATCTGACAGAGATAGCACAGCGTATGAACGCTGGATTTTGGATGGGATTAATTATACCTATGGTGCACACATTAAACAAGAACAATTGTGTGCACAAAATGCTGGTAAAAAGTCTTATTTTTAATGTTGATGCTCATAAACTATATATATCTTCAATGATATGTTACAATTGGTTTTTATTCTACATTTCAACAGAAATTGCCCGCAGTAGCAGTTCCTGGATCGATTTCCCGGCGTGGTCGAATTACACTTGTGCCTGCAAATAACGCCAAAGTGATTGCGAGGTATTGCATTTCCCGCAGAAATGGAACCATTCAAATCAACAAGTTCTCGCTTGTCGTGGCAATGCATCCATATTGGAAAATTGGAGACACTGTTCTACTCATGCTCTACCAAGGCACAGGAGGGCTCTTTCTTTTCATTGACGAGATGCCGAGTCACCATGATCAAGCTGCTTCCAGCGGATAGTTGTGGTTGTTGGCCCTCAGCCTCTTAAAATGTGCTAGCTATTACTATGTTAAGTATATAGATATGGACCATATGGTTGTTGGCCCTCAGCCTCTTAAAATATGATAGTTGTTACTATGTTAAGTATGTAGATATGGACCATATGTTTGTCAAAACCATGTTATGAAGATCCTCCTTTTGTCGAATAGTGTAACCACTATATATATGTTACTCAAATGTTGTTAGCCAAGTTCTTAAATTTTCATGGTAAGTATTAGTATCGTACACAGTTCATTGAGTTTAAGCGTGTGCACGATGTCCAGAAGGCATTTGCATATTAACTGTCCATATTGCAAATTCACACACGTGTTAACATAAGGAAACGTATGTGTAACTTACTAATCATCGCACATGAGTACTCGCAGACGCATCGTGTGCGATACTCCTAGCCACCGCAAGCAACTAGTTTGCATTTTTTAAAGTTTTTTGTACACACAGAATCACACACGAACTAACTGTATTAACCGTCTGTGTTGTAATTTCTCATCGTAAATAGTTCATCCGAGTCGGCTGTTTGTCGCGTATCACACACATCTTGTTTACATGACTCATTTGTGTTCTTTTGGCTCATCGCAAACAGTTCATCCATGTGAACTGTATGCCGCATATCACACACATCTTGTTAAGTTGAACCGTTTCTGTTGTGTTCCCTAATCAAAAACAGTTCGTCCGAGTGAACCGTATGCCGTATATCACACACACCTTGATCTGGCTAACCATTTCTGTTGCACTCCCTAATAGCAAACAGGTCATCAGAGCGAACTGTATGCCGTATATTGCACACACATTGATATGGCTGCCCATTTCTGTTGTTCTGCCTCATCACAAACAGTTCGAATGGATTAACCGTGTGCCATGCATCGCACATGCAACTACAATCAGAACCGTGTTTGATGGCTCTGCCATCACAAACGTTTTGCATCTTTTTTGATGGTTTTTTTACATCACCGTTTGCGATTAATGCATCGCACACAGTTTCGTCAAAGGGTCTCTGATCGTAGTGTCACGTTAGCAGCATCCTGCAGTAGTGAGTGGAGCCCCACGGGAAGCTTCCTAACCTACCTCCACCTCTATAAATACTCTAAAATCCAAAAAATCCTATGGGAGTCGACGAAACACTTTTCCAGCCGCCGCAAGTTCCAGAACCACGAGATCCAATCTTGAGGCCTTTTCTGGCACACTGCCGAAGGGGGCAACGATCACGGAGGGGTTCTTCATCATCCTTGCTGCCTCTCCGATGATGCATGAGTAGTTTACCATAGACCTACAGGTTCGTAGCTATTAGCTAGATGTTTTCTTCTCTCTTTTTGATCTTCAGCACAATGTTCTCCACGATGTTCTTGGAGATCTATTTGATGTAACTCCTATTTGCGTTGTGTTTGTTGGGATCCGATGAATTGTGGGTTTATGATCAGTTCTACCCATGAATATTATTTGAGTATTTGCTGAACTTTTATATGCATGATTGTTATAGCCTCGTATTTCTTCTCCGAAATTTTGGTTTGGTTTGGCCATCTAGATTGATTTTTCTAGCCATGGGAAGAGGTGCTTTGTGATGGGTTCGATCTTGCAGTGCTCAATCTCAGTGACAGAAAGAGACATGACACACATGCATCATTGCTATTAAGGGTAACAAGATGGGTTTTATTCATGCGTGAGTTTATTTCGTCTACATCATGTCATCATTCTTACTGCATTACTCCGTTTTTCCATGAACTTAATACACTATATGCATGCTGGATAGCGGCCGATGTGTGGAGTAATAGTTAGATGCAGGTAGGAGTCGGTCTACTAATCTTGGACGTGATGCCTATATACATGATCATTGCCTTGGATATCGTCATGATTATTCCCTTTCTATCAATTGCCCAACAGTAATTTGTTTACCCACCGTGTGCTATTTTCTCGAGAGAAGCCTCTAGTGAAAACTACGACCCCCAGATCTATTTCCTATCATATTAAATCTAAAAATATCTTGCTGCACTTTTTATTTATTTATTTTATTTTGTATTTTAGTTAGATCTATTTATCAAATCTCATTCAATTTAACCTATATCAATACCGAGGAGGGATTGACAACCCCTCTTACGCGTTGGGTTGAAAGTTTTTGTTGTTTGTGTGTAGGTGCTGTTTTCATAGTGTTGCTTGGTTCTCCTATTGGATTGATAACCTTGGTTCCATAACTGAGGAAAATACTTACCTTTGTTGTGCTGCATCATACTCTCCTCTTCGGGGAATTACCAACACAGATACAAGCAATCAGGAAGAATTTCTGGCGCCGTTGCCGGGGAGACATCATCAACATCTATCAAGTACCAATGCATAAACTCTCATCTCCTTGCAATTAATTTATTTTCCATTTGCCTCTCGTTTTCATCTCCCCCACTTCTAAAAACATTTTATCCAAAAACACAAAAATGTTTTACTTTGTTGCTTTGCTTGTTTGTTTGGCATAATTGCATGTTTATTGGAAATCAAAAACAAAAAGCTTATGGATCCTCATCCACTTGCTAATCTTTTTAAAATATTCAATTATGATGAACCAATTTCTAGTGAATTGAGTTCATTACATTATCTTTATGAAGTTTTGCTTGAGATTCGTGAATCTGAAAATTGTGATGAAGTGTTAAAAGAAGAAATTTATAAAATGATTCATGATAGCTCCTCAAATGAAAAGCATGATTGCAATGATGTTATTATAAATTCTATTAATGTCAATTGTGTTAATTATATGCAAAACCCCAAGCTTGGGGATGATGATTGTGTTATGTCCACTACTTATTGCAGTGATCATGATTGGCGTGATGATGATTCTTATGATCTTGAAAATTTATTTAAGCCCCATGATGAATATGTTTGCGATAATATTGAAAGTGGTTTTGGAAGAGTGTCAACTTTAGGAAAAAATAATCCCACATATTTGGAGAGTGTTCAATCTTATGAAATTTTTGATGAAAGTGGGTTTGGAGAGGTCATGACTTTAGTTGATGTTAATCCCACTATTTTGGAAGAGTGTCAACTTTGCATGCATGTGGATCATGTAGAGAATATGTTATGTGATAGCTATATTGTTGAATTTGAATATGATTCCACATGTAATTATTATGAGAGAGAGGGAAATATGGTTGTAGAAATTTCCACGTTACTAAATAACCTCTCTTTATGTTGAGATTGTCTATGCTTTATTGTTCTTCCTTGCATATGGTAGTTTTTGCTTGTTTTGATAATTTGTTTGCTTATAAAATGCCTATGCATATGAAGTATGTTAGACTTAAATGTGATTTTCACATGCTATATGATGCTCTCTTTGTGCTTCAATTCTTGTCTTTCATGCGAGCATCATTAAAATTATCAATGCCTAGATAAAAGGCTTTAAAGAAAAGCGCTGGTTTGGAGACAACCCAATATTTTTCTTTTTTTTATGTTTTTAAACAATTATGCTACTTTTATGATTGTGTTTTTATGTTTTAATTAGTGTTTGTGCTAAGTTAAGCCTTTAGGATCATGTTGGTGATAGTTGATTTGATCATGTGGGAAAACAGAAAATGCTTGCTTCCAGTAGCAAAATTGTTAAAATTCACTAGAGCGTGATACAATCCTACATTGTCCTAATTTTTCAGAAGTTTTGGAGTTACAGAAGTATGGTCAAAGTCCAGATTACTACAGACTATTCTGTTTTTGACAGATTCTGTTTTCGTTGCATTGTGTGCTTATTTTGATGAATCTATGGATTGTATCGGGGGGTATAAGCCATGGTAAAGTTAGAATACAGTAGGTATAATGAAAAAATAAAATATGAATGGGTTTCAACAGTACTTAAAGTGGTGATTTGCGTTATTATACTAACGGATCTCACGAATGTTTTGTTAAGTTTTATGTGATTGAAGTTTTCAAGTTTTGGGTGAGATCACGATGGATGAAGGAATAAGGAGTGAAAGAGCCTAAGCTTGGGGATGCCCATGGAACCCCAAGGCAATATTCAAGGAAGTACCAAGCAACTAAGCTTGGGGATGCCCCGGAAGGTATCCCCTCTTTCTTCTAATGACCATCGATAATTTTACTTGGAGCTATATTTTTATTCGTCACATATCATGAGTTTTGCTTGGAGCGTCTTGTATTATATGAGTCTTTGCTTGTTTTGCTTTTTAGTTTGTCACAATCATCCTTGCTGGACACACCTATTTGAGAGAGCCATAATGATGCTATGATTTGTTAGAATTGCTCTATGTGCTTCACTTAAATTTTTTGAGCTATGGAATTGCTCTAGTGCTTCACTTATACCTTTTTGAGCATGGTGGTGGTCTAAATTTTGAAGAAATACTCTCATGCTTCACTTAGATTATTTTGAGAGTTAGTAATTTCTTTGAAGAAATATGCTCTCATGCTTCACTTATATCACTTTGAGATTTGAATTTTTTGAAGAAATATTTATAATCTTGTGCTTCACTTAAATTTGTTTGAGAGCTTGTTAGTAGCAATGGTAATATATGAAATTAGTCCCAAAGTGATAGATATTCAAGGGGGATATAATAAAAACTTTCATGAAGATCATTGGATATTATAAACTTGATTCCTTGTAATAGTTTTGCGATATGGAGATAGTAATATGTGAGTCATGTTGGTGAGTAATTAGGCTTTAATAAGAATATTGGTGTTAAGGTTTGTGATTCCCTATGCAAGCACGAAAGTTAATAGTTATGCAATGAAGTTATATCCTACTTGTCGTGCATTATTCGGTGTTAGTTATGTGTAATGCTCATTTATGATATTTTTTGTTTTTTGGTTGGTTACTTCTCAATCTATTTACTAGCCTTTCCTTGTACTAAGCGGGAATACTGCTTGTGCATACAAACTCTTTAAACCAAGTTGTGCCAAATGAGTCCACCATGCCTACCTATATGCGGTATTTCCATGCCGTTCGAAGTAAATTTGTATGTGCCAACTCTAATTTACAAAATGAATTTCCTTCTTGTGTGCCCGTACCGCTCAAGAAGCGGCAGGGGGTGGCCAATATTTTCCATGCTAGGTAGGTTATTCTCAAGATGAGTGTTTATTCACTTGTCATTGCACGAGAGTGTGGCAGGTAATAGGGATGCCCAGTCCCGAAATGAAAAAAAATATTATGTTGTCAATAATAAATTCCTTGGAAATTGTTGGTATGGAAGGCACCCGTGGGTACGGCTAGCAATGGATTGTGAAAGAATGGTGGAAAAGGAATAAAATTTATTTTATGTTTGGGAACCGCCTATGATTTACCTAGCTTGGAAGATATTGGGAATTCTCGGTCGTTTTTGTTGACAGGAAAAGCATGCCTCTCAAAACCATTTTATCTCTCAATTTAAGCTTTGAGCTCTCGTACCTCTACAAATCTCTGCTTCCCTCTGCGAAGGGCCTATATCTATTTACTTTTAAGCAATTTTTATTTTTATTGAGTTTCCATCTTCTCTTATAAAGCACAAACTAGGGAACACTATTATCATACTTGTGCATTGGGCATAGCTAATATTTGAGTGTGTTTCATGAATGGAGCAATGATTGAGCATAATGGGCTAGGGATAGCTTTGTTTAGCGTTGATATTTTGAAAGACATGGTTGCTTGTTGATATGCTTGAGTATTGATGTGCTCATGTCAATTATAGACTATTGCTTTTTGAATCATCTAAAGTCCAAATGTCCATGCACTACAAAAAAACCACTACCGTGATGATACGTGTTTATCACAGTAGGTCATGTTTTCTATCATGCATGTACATCCATGATGATTTTATGACAGAATCAAGATATTCATACCTGTGTTGTCGTAGAAGTGTTCCATGACAATACCAAAATTATCATCACGGAAGTGTCCACTTCCATGACAATAAATGGCGCGTCATGAAAGTGCTTTCGTCAAGGGTAACCGACACGTGGCATCCACCGTAACGGGTCGCCGTTAAGCTATCGAGTTCCGGTTTGGATCTGATAACCCATTAACAGCCCAGACCAATGGGGATTTTCCACATGTAAAATTTTCAATGGCCAGAGGAACCACGTGTCGGCTCACCGTTGGGACAGATGTCATCCACTCATTGAACCGGAGGCTCCTATGATACATCGACACATGGCACGGCCCAACAGAGGCCCATTTGGGTGAAAAGGCTGGCCCATTTGACTTGGTCAAAAGGTAGCAGGCCGGCCCACGGAAAGCTTGTTAACGGCATGTTCGCATATAGCCCATTTACAGCGTGCTAACTCACGGCCCATTATGGTCTATCCGAATTAGGCCCAGTAGCGTCATCTGGGCCGTCCAATATGATTCCAGCCCATTGTAACTTCTGGCCCATGTATGGCCCATGACGTATTTCGGCCCATACGAGGCCCTTTGTAACTACGGGCCCATTAAAGGCCCGAGGTGAAACTGGCCCATAATGAACAGTGTATCGCTTTATACCCATTTACGGCCCATTATTCCGTTGGTCGTTTCCAGCCCGTGTTAACTTTCGGCCTTCTAAGGGCCCATTTATTCTTGGGCTCATTTCTAGAATTCGGTTACTTACAGTCCGTTACTGGCCTGTTCCGCTTGTGGTCCAAATTCAGCCCGTGGTTACAGTCGGCCCGTTTGTGGCCCGTTAACCCGTTGGGCTGTTTTCATAACATCATCAAATACGGCCTATTAACGACCTGTTATGGTCGGGCCATAAACAGACGATTTCCACTCTAGCCCGTTTACGGCCCATTTTGCGGACTGTTATTGGTCCACGAATAAGTACGGCCCATGTTTGGCCAATCGATTATACGGCCCATAGAAGGCCCATTGATTATACGTCCGTAGAAGGCCCATGGATCGTACGGCCCGGAGGAGGCCCATGGTCACAGCAGGTAGTAGGACCATGGTTACAACGGTCCGTATGTTGCCCATGGTTATTGTGGCCTAGTTATAAAAATAGGTTATTGTGGCCACTAGAAAAACGCGGAAAAAGAACTGCAGTGACGACAAGCAAACAACTAAACAGGACAGTAAGGAAATAAATAAGCAAGCAACTAACGCTAGGCTATTACGGCTATTACACATATTACATCCACTGGGCATCAAAGTTCGCCACCAGTGCAAATATAGGGAACAAAGCAGCATATTACATACTCTTGCTGTCTAAATTGGCCACCAGTGCAAATAAACGCGGCAGCAAAACAAGTCCATAACTGAAACAACTTCAGAAGAGCTCAAGAAACTTTATCCTGGGTATCCACCATGCTGGCAATAAGCTTAGCAAGCTTATTAGCTCTCTCCTATTTGGCGCTAAAATCCTCTAATGCTTGCTATTGCACCAGAAAGTATGCATCTGAATTCTCTAGGGACTTCCGCAGTCCTTCGGCTTCTTGTCGTAGCACAGCTGATCGATGTCTTTCAGCTTGTAGTTGAGACTCAAGAACCGAACTGATTCAGACCGTGAGTTCAAAAAGCTTGTGCCAGCGGTAGTGGCCAGTAACTCGAATGCTACACCAAGACAAGACTTTGGGGTTGTCTCACTGTCTTCAAGATAGGTTTCCTTAGCTGTTTTATCAACTTTGTTGGAGACCAACAAGGATGTCTCACTATCCTGAACCTTATCTGCATTACTTCCTTTACCATTGCTTAATAAGGTACTCTTCCCCAATATTCTGTCAGCATTCTAAAAGAAGAAACAAGTAGACACATAACAGGTTTAGCATGTAGTATATGAAACTCATTTCACTGAACCAGTTCATTAGTAAGGTGGACATGATTAAACTACCAAATCTTCTATTGCCAAGTAGTACATAATAAAAGCATCAAACAAACATATATATATGTCCTATGGTCACTATATTGTCTTGCCAAATCAAACTAGAGGCACGGTTCAAATCATATCAGTTCAAGACAAAGCAGCATTGAAAGAATACAAAGCATGGGAAACTACATGACACAACAAGATTTCAGATGGGTACCACGGGTCTACATGTACAACAACACTATTGGCTCTGTTGTGATGCTAGTAATGTGCATGATCTGAGAAGTCAACTGTATACACAATTGAAATTGAAATCAACAGAGCTATTTAGAAGAGCAAACCTGTTAAAGAAACATGCTTAAATATACCTGGTGTGCCATTGGAGTTTCGATTGGATCCTTCAATTTAAAAATAAGCTTGTATTAGTAAATACAGTGATACAAGAGCAAAGCAGTATGCACGATAGCAATGGAATCTTAAATGAGAACAGTTATTCTTCAGGTTTAAGCACTTGTTCTACATGAACAGAGTACAGTAAGACGCATGCATATAGTACTTAAAAATAAAAATGAGCTCATAGACCTTACCACATTCTTGGTTTGGGACCAGTACAGAACAAGGTGCTCCCAGTCATCGTCCCGTAAATGTGTCTCAGGAGAACGTAAGGGAATTTGATGCGTTTCTTTGCCAGTGAAGTACATTTTCTTCAGGTAATTCTGATACTGCCACCAAGCATTCTTGAAGATAGCAGAGGTATTAGCACAGGTTACCTCACCCTGAGTTTCCAAATCGATCCTTCTCTATAGAGAAAAATGGGAACATTTGCTGTATTATAACCATCATGGAGGTAGAATGTATGGGACAAAGCAAAGTAATTGCCATGAATAACATTACTTACACATAACTCCTGGACGAACACCTGCAACTGGCATTTTCCTTCATCTTCAGTATAATATTTCCATGATGGGAAGATACACACATAGGATTTAACAACATCGAATGCGATAGATGCTAAACTATGAATGGTTGGTTGTGCTTCCTCCACGGGAATAGGTGTACTAACTAGTGGAGTTGGGGTTCTCTGTGGTAGTACTGGCGCTTTGGGCACTGGAGCTGCCTTACTAACTGCTCTTGTTTGGGAGCTCAGTGGTGGAGATGGTGCTGTGTCAACAGGAACTGGGTTACTATCTGCTGGGGTTGGGGTTAGATTGGGTGAAGCTGGTTCTCTGTCCATTGGAGTAGGGGTACAATCTGCGAGAGTCTGGGTTATGTGTGGTAGGGCTGGTTCTCGTGCATGTACAACCGGGGTGCTATCTCCACCAAGAGGTAGCACTGTTTTATTTGAAGACCGTGTTTTTACTCCGCTAGATACTGCCATCACCCGCTCCAATTCAAATGGCTGATAAACAAGAAACGTAGTTGAATGTACAGACCTTGTATGAGAGACAGATGCAATAGATAGTGTGGAAAAAAGAGGGCATGGAATAGTTCACATGTATATTGTTTAACTAAAAAGGATAGCATGACATAATTTCACATATATGATGTCTATCTAAACTGGATAGCATAGCATGACATAATTCAAAGATATGATGACTAACTAAACAGGATGGCATGAGATAATTATATGATGTCTTTAGTAAACAGGTTCGCATGACATAATTCACATACATGTTATCTAAGTAATCAGGATCCCATGATTTAATTCACATATGTGATTTATATACTAAGCAGAGGGCATTCACATATATGATGTCTGAACTAAGAACATGGTGTTGAATATTGTGTATATGATGTCTAAACTATGCAATGCAAGACACCATATGCATGATATGAGCAGCATAACTGTGCCAAGTTAGAGCATACACCTCGGTGGGGGAATAGGACTGGTCTCTGGGGAGCTATCGGGACCCAGCAAGAGATCTGCTTCGACAGGTAGCATTGTCTGCTCTGAAGACCTTGTTTTCACTCCAGATTTTTCATCACCCACTCAAATGGCTGATTCACAGGAAGAGTAGTTGAATGTACAAACATTGTCGACAAATGGAAATGTAATGAAGAAAAGGATTGGCAAGATATCATTCAAATATATGATGCCTGGTTAAACAGGATGGCATTGCATATTTCATA
Organism: Thinopyrum elongatum; assembly: GCA_011799875.1. Lineage (NCBI taxonomy): Eukaryota > Viridiplantae > Streptophyta > Magnoliopsida > Poales > Poaceae > Thinopyrum > Thinopyrum elongatum. Next base: position 309,551,395 of record CM022303.1, on the reverse strand, counting down.
TATATTATGGCTGGCTAAAAGAGATGAGATTGCATTATTCTCATATATGATATAGAAACTAAACCGGTGGCATTACAGAACATGTTTAAACTAAGCAGATGACATATATGATGTCAAAAGTAGGCACTGCAAGGCAACATATGCATGATATGACCAACATCATCATGTCAAGTTAGAGCAAACACCTCAGGGGTAAATAGGAGTGGTCAGCTGCGTCTGAATCCGCGTCAGAACAGATATCTTCCTCTGAATTACAATCTAGAGGGGGGAGGGTTTGCCATTGAACCCACCATGGAGCGATGTCTGCATGACATTGTATTGACATGCAAAACTCTTCTCTTTTTCTCTACATGTTCAGCATGACTGTGTACAATATCTGACATGCATACGAAAAAAATATAGTGAGATTATGTAAGGAGAGCATGCAGAAATCTTGAGTGATGGTAACAACCAGTGGATGGATCCAAAAATAATGATAGCAGGCTGATGATAGCTTTAATTTAATAAAAAGACAGATGATATTTGCTTTAATATTTGTTTCCCACCCAAGATGAACAACATAGGCATACCCTAGGTGAACCAGATAATAGAAAGAGATATTATTCATTGCTGCCTCGATATGTGCCCCACAAGTAATTTTAAAACTCAAGTTTGAACATTAATTTGGACCTGACTTGGAGTCTAAGAGGTGAACAGGACGATAAAGTTGCAGGTAATATTAAGCAATGCATTACATAAGCAGAAACAAAAGAGTGCGATCTCTCTTGTGGACCCGTGTACTCCTCGGGTTCATCTGCTGAGTCGATGATGGTGATGCAGTTGCGGTGGGTGCCAGCGGCAGGGAAGGAGATCTAAGGCGGTGAAAGACGGTCAGGAATCATGATGTCTGGTATGGTGGATGCTTCTGTCGATGGAGCAGCTCAGGTGAGGTGGACGACGTCGCGGCAGGAGCAGGACAAACCACACAAAGTTTTCTTCGACACCTATCTGTAACTGAAGTAATTCAGTAAGGGCTCCTTTGGCTTGCAGGATTCTAAAAACGTAGGGATAGGAAAAACACTAGAATAGGACAGGAATGCACATGGAAAGCAGAGCATTTGTAGACACAGGATTTCTGTCAACTTGGGTGTTTGGTTCACAGGAATTGGAAGAGCAGAGGAATGCAAAGAAACATGGCCAAATTAAAGTGAAACCATATGAAAGTGTGTACAGTTAGAATGTTATTCTGCCACTAATGCACTTAGTCTTGTTTTCATGCATAGGATGTTGAAAAGTAGGTCCAGGTGGATGTTTTGCTCCATTCCTTTCAACGAAATGCATGAATAATTGAATATTAGTGTGCCATAGGAAAATTTCCCATTGCTATGTTTTTCCTTCACTTTTTCCTTTGAACCAAAATAGCCCTAATGGATCGACATGAATGTAGAGTAATAAGTGATGCAACAAGTGTACAATCTCTTTGGCGTAGCCGTGTCGACCTCATCATCATTGGGTTGGTCGCTGAAGAAGTTGCGGTAGAGGTGGCTATTGGAGGTGTGGAGGAAGATCTGAGGCGTCTGTAGACGGCGTCCAGGGCACTGCTCTATTGTGATGGATGGTTCCGTCATTGGAGCAGCTCCAGTGAGCCGTAAGACGTCGAGGCAGAAGCAGTACAAGACAAACATCGTTAATCTCAAGTGGGATTCTAATAGCATCTCCAATAGATGATGTAAAATACATTACCAAAAAGTGATAGATGTAAAATTTACATCACCAAAAAACACCTGACTACAACAGATGAGGTAAAAACTGCAGCTCCTTGGAGGTGGAGGACGGGGCGGCTGAACCGGCGGGACGATGAGATCGACGACGGATCCTCATCCGGGGAGGTGGATGAGGGACGTCGAGCTATTGCGGTGGACGACGTCATCGGGGAAGAGGCTCCGGCTAGGCAGCGGTGGGGTGGCGGACGGAGGAGGGTGGGGTTTCGCGGCTAGAGCAGAGAGGTTATGGCGGCCTAGGATTTCGAATGGCGAAAAGGAGGTGATGGGAGGGGGGGGGAACCATGACTTAGGGACGCGCTTGTCCAAAATGTAGGGTGTGTTACAAAAGTACCCCCATCGATTTGAACTAGCGGCCCTTTCGGCTCAGGGTTAGAAGGGGGATTTCGCGTGTCGGGATTTGGCAGCTGGAGGGAGTTTTCACGCGCGTTGTAATTTCGGGATAGCAAGGCGCGGGTTGTGAAGGCGCGAGTTTTGGGAGCACGATATCTGAATTTTCAGGATAACAAGGCGCGGGTTGAATTTTAGGGACAAGCCTAACATGTAATAATGTACATACCAAATCAATTCGCACTTCCCTCAACGAAAAAAATAAAAAAATAAAACTATTCACACCATACAAAGAGAGTGTCTTGTCCCGTTTTACTGTACAAATGCTATTCAAAGCTATGAGTCCATGTTATGTCCAATTAAATTTTTTCACTGGCTGTATAATGCATGTAACCTACTCATACGAACATTTTAGTGCATTCCAAATGTCTATACTACCGCTGCAATTCGAACTAAATTTGAATTCGTTTCTCTATTTGACTAAGAATCTACAATCATGATTGTTGCCAAGTTAAACCATCATTCGTATATTATCTTAACAGCACACCACATGATTACTATAGAGATAGATATGAACTATGTGTACTATATGAACTCGAATTCAAAATTCTGAATACACTTGATGTTGATTCCAAATAATAGTACATTTGATGTACTAACTAGATCCTCATAATCTAAACCATGTTTCATACGTACACTGTGTTTATCACACAAAGTATAGTGCCCCGCCCCCTACATTATGAAAAGTATTTAGCCCTGAGCTGCAAAAGCCACACATTATCACAAATTCAAATAAATGTTCTATATATTATATGCCGTATAACATGTTCATAACCACACCATGTGTATCACCATTATATATATTCATGCATGTGTCGGTTTAAAACACTGTGATCTCTTGTTCAAATATCCAAATCCACTTTTTATAATGAATTATGATCTCCGTTCGTATTTTACACCCACACAATCCTCTTCTCTTTGTAAGCTAGCACTAACTTTCTCTCGTGCATGCACACGCCCGCCCCCCTCTCACCCTCCCTCAGCGCCCCCTCCATCGCGCACATTCGTTATTTCTCTTTAGGTTGTTCACCCATGGTGTGTGTAGCCCCCCCGGCTCCTTCTTTCTGGCACACATCGGTCGATATACCTCTCTAGCCAAGTGTACCTACCACAAACACACGCCTTCCCTCTTCTATTCTCACCGTCCATGCCGCCCTATATCCAATACAGTTCCACGCACGTGCACACTCCCACCCCTCTTTTCATCGATCTCATACTCGCACACTCCTCCCCCCTCGATATAGTAGGCCTCTCGCATCACCTCCTAGCCGCATCCCTCTCTCTCTCTCTGTCTCTCTGGGCCTTATTTGCTTCCAACACATGCATGCATATATACCTACCGATCTCCCTACATATAGCTAGGTCGACTATAAGTCTTTTTCCCCACGCACCGGTCGACGTACCTCACTAGTTATGTCTCTCGCTTTCTCCGACACACGACGATTGATCTTTCTATGTAGTTACGTCTGCTTACCACAACCATATCGTCCCCCTCATCATCCTTGCATACCTCCCGACCCATCTCTCACACACACATGCACAGACAGGCAGACATCCCCTCTCTTATTGATATTGCAGTCGTACCCTCCGTTTGTCTAGCAGGCCTCTCCCACCATTTGTGAGAAGCAACTCCACCACCAACCCTCCGACACTCTACCTTTGTATCTCTCCCAACCTTATTCCTCTGCTACACGTATGCATGCATGGATGCCGATCGATCTCCCTCAATACATAGCTAGGTCTCTCTCCTTCTCCACAAATATACCAGTCGATCTACCTCTCTATAGTTAGGTCTCTGCCCCTCCCCCCCCCCCCACACACACACACCGATAGTCGAACGCTGTAGGTAGGTATACATGCCACTGAGACAAACTGCACCTCTGCCCTCTCACATTCCAGTAGGGCATCCGCCCTGTATCTTTGACGTGGGCAAACACAAATTCGATGGTACTCTTTATCGATTGCGCACCCACACACTTCATCCCTGTTTTTGATTCTATCGATATCTGACGCCGATGATCCCTCCACTCTCTTCTCGCGGATCGCTCCCTCTATATATGATATATCCAGGCCTCTGTTTCACACACATTGCATATGTTACATTTTTTTGTTTGAGATATCATCAACACATTGCCTCTGTTTCGCACAAACCATCTCTCTCACACACACCCACGTACGTACCTGCACGTAAAGAAGAGGTGCACGCACGACGCACGTACTCACATCTCGTTCCCGGCCACACCCACGCGGGTACACGGTGGAGCTCATTTCTGTACGAAAAGGTAGCCCACGTGATAATTTGATGCGTGTAGCAGTTGTTTACTTGAAGGAGGGTCGTGTACCACGCGTGCACGGAACAAAGTTTGACTTGACGTGTTAGTATTAAATAAAGTTATATTCGTCAATGGCACGTACAGAATATAAAATGACTGTCATCGAGAAAAAAGAAATCCGCTCCACTATATACAATGGAGCCTGCCTGCCGGGGTTTTTCTCTCGTCACACTATCTCACACAAGGCGGCGGTGGCCTCTCTCTCTCTCACCGTTGGTCACTGATCCGGTCGCATCCTGTCCGCCGACGGAAAGGGAGGATGTGCATCGTTTCTCCATTCGACATCGTCAAAGCAGCACGTCCCGGTCTACGGTACCTGTCGTTCTCTCTGACCAAGCTCAGGCGCGATAGGGCCTTCGCAACTTGCTCGCTGCTGCAGTATGGGTAGATCCCGCCCGCCGCCTCCCTCCTAGTTACATCCCGATGACCCCCAGGTACAGCTTCCTTCCCTCCGGCCTTGCTCCACTGCCCATCTTCCCACATTGCTGCATGTGGAAAATCTTGCATGTGGATCTTCCCTAGTTCTTTGCCCAAAACGTAGCTCATCCGGCGTACTTTCCATATTGCAATCCTCATCCTCACACCATTTTAGATAAACAACTGTGTTGTTATCTTCCCTTAGGACAAGAAATATGCTTCTTTTTTGTCGTTGTTTGTGTCATCAACTGTTATTGGCCAGTAATTGTTTCCTTTCTACCTCTTTTTTGCAAACAGGGCTATCCATTTCACCTCGTTGCTATTGCGACCATTTGGTGAACTGCACAAATCACTTTTTTCTTAAGAGTGTTTTGTGCAGTTCTACTAAAATGTCACACGGGCAACGTCTCTACATTTCAGTGCGACTGCACAAAGGGAGATTGGTTTTGCTCTATCCTCCTCATCCAACTCCGAGCCTAATCTTCTCCAACTATTTTCTTAATCTTCTCCAACTAGTTAGTCTTAAGAGAGACTGCAAAGGTGACCGGCTTCTATTTGTGTGTTTATTGTTTCATCAACAGTCCTCTATTATTGTAATCACACTTAATATCTTTGGAACAGGGACGCTCAGCTCTATTTTAGTGGAACTGCACAAAATGATCGGAATGTTGCATGCTCCTCATAGCTACTTTTTTTCCCAACATGCCTTGTTGATTTTGACAGAGCTGGGGGGAAGTTGCTGCCAATGAAAGCATGGATCAATTTTAATTTAACACCTTCTCACAACTTTGTCTTCAGTTGTGATGTAAATATTAGCTCTGATCTGCTAATCATTGAGATGCATTAGCAAGGAAGTTAGTTTTTTTATTTTTTCCGAAAGAGCATGGATGTTAGTTTCCTTTCTAGTATTTTGATTGATGTTGTAATGAGACAACCTTCTAGCTGGCAAGACACATGGAACAAAAGCTGAAAGCTTTAGAGCATTGTACAATTTCATGTCACTGGAAAATTATTTGTATACGTCAATTATGTAAACAAATGTTGGAAGCTTGATGGCATTGCCAGAAGCCATTCAGCATCCGGGTCCAGGTGCCATGCACCAAATTATAGTGCACAACCGCATGGGAGACTCAGCCCGGTCGTTGCACCGCACTAATAGTGAGTAATGAGCAGTCAAATCATAAGCCCCACCTTTCCCACTGTAAGTTGCTCGGAAGAAGCAACCATCAATACGCTCTTCTTTGAATCCACTCATACTACTCCCTCCGTCACAGTTTATAGAGCGCGCTTCAACAATCTCTGGGACCAAGGCGACTAGCGATCCGCCTGAAAAATAGCATTGGTAGTTATAGCACGACGTCTATTACTAGAGGAAATAATGCGTACACACATGCATGCAGTGCTTCCACCCCGGGTACACACATGCATGCACTTACTCCACTCCGCGTACACACCTACATCGAGAGAAAATTGTGGGCTTGATTGCGGTTACCACACCCTAATTAATTGAGCACTAAACCAAACGCGTCTAAAATCTCTTTGGTGGTGGAAATGCATGAGAATTGAAGTGCGCCCTATAAACTGTGACGGAGGGAGTAGTATGAAGGTGCAAAACCAAGTCCACGTATGGCCTGTCGGTCAACGCGCTTCCTCTTGGCATATCACTGACATGTGGGACCGGAGTGTGAGTAAACCGATCTCAATTGACGGCAAAATGGCCAACCCGCCACTCCTTGAGAGAGACAAGGAGCGAGAACACACAAACGGGCTCGCACGGAGGCCAAGATATATTCGAGCATGGTTGATCGATATCATCATTACATGTTCGATGTTTTTAATAGTACTATTGGGCTGCCGTTTTCCGCACTTCTCCCGAATAAATGTGTATTTTATCAGAGATTAAAATAAAATAAGAGTACAGACGCTCCACCATGCGGTTCCTAGTACCTGTATACGAGTACTAGTAGTGCTAATAGTAGTACTACTAAACCTTGCGCTTGGCTCTTCGCCTCTTCGGGAAGTCGAACAATGATGGTACTACAGTGTATGCCTCTGGCAATCTGACACCGAATGAACTGATGCATGTCCACCGCCTGGGCGAGGGTAGGTTGCATAAGCAAAAGCTTCTCCTCGTCCTGCGAGCCACCACGCTTGAGGTAGACGGAGAGGGCGTAAGCAAGCTTCACCTTGTCCTGCAAGCTTCTCCTTGTTCTGCGAGTTGATGGGACACACCAAAGTAGTGCTAGTCCATACTCCCTCCTTTCCAGTTAATATGGCTTAATCTTTTTTGTGGGTAAATGAGAGAGCTTTATTCATATATAAACATTCTTAGGACAATCAGCCAAGAGACTGGTCACTAGGAAGCGAGGTACCCCGCAAAAAAAGGAAGCGAGGTGTTTCATCAAGCCAGCTCTTGGTCACATTCAAAGTGCAACAAGCACGGTTAACAAAAAGATGCGCTGCAAGGTTTGCTGACCTGTTTACATGCTGAATAACAAAAGAATAGAAAATATTACTGAGCGCTCCTATGTCTAACAGGATAGGAGCCAGAATTAAGCGAGAATTGTGGCGAGTGTTCCATGCAACCAACTTCCATTATCACATGCGAGAACCCTTGAAGAGAAGGAAATGTGTTGAAGATTGCTTTATCACAGATTAAAATAAAAGGCCTCCTTTGGTTCATAGGGTAGGAATGTTATAGGAATATGAAAATCATAGGAAGTGAGATGACATGCATCTCAATTCTTATAGAGAAAGAGATGTCATTTGATGCATAGGATAGGAATTTTTCCATTGAGTCTTAGCTAATGTTTTTTTCCTCCAAAATGTGAAGGATTGATTCCTATCCTACATAGGAATAGGAATCCATTCCTACAAACCAAAGGGCTTCAAAGGAAATTTTCCTTTGCAAATCCTATCCTATAGAAATCCTATGAAATTCCTACAAACCAAAGGAGGCATAACAGTGCAGACGCTCCACCATGTGGTTCCTAGTAGTACCTGTATACGTAATAAGTACTACTATAGTAAACTTTGCGCTTGGCTCTTCGCCTCTTCGGGAAGTCGAACAATGATGGTACTAGTATAGTGTATGCTTCTGGCAATCTGACACTGAATTAACTGTTGCACGTCCACCGCCTGAGCGAGAGAGAGCTTGCATTAGTCAAAAGTTTCTCCTTGTCCTGCGAGCCACCGCGCGCAAGCTTCTCCTCATTCTACAAGTTGACGGGACACAACAAAGTAATGCTAGTCCATACTGCCTCCTTTCTGGTTAATATGGCTTAATTTGAAATGAGATAAATACACTGGTTGTCACTGTATATTTGTAAAAATACGGTCAGTGGACTTCATAATACGCTCATTGCGGGCAATATATACATTTTCCGGTGTTTATACGGTCACTAGCTCACCCTGGCTGAGTATGTGTGTGCATGTAAGTGTGGGTTGAGCACTTGAGCGTGACCGTGTGTGTTCCGTCGTGTGCTCAGACATGCATGCATTAGGGCGTCGTGCGCGTTTTTGCATGCATGTGTACGTGTGACTGTTGCATGCATGCACGAGGTTGTAGTCCCTCACATTCACATGTTCATATGTCAATGCTTTGTCAAAACGTTGCATGCAAGGTTTAATCATTCGTTGTTCACGCATGCATTCCCGATATTAATACGTTGGTAAAGACAATTTCTTGAGGAAAACGAGCTCATGAATTAAGTACAAAGGGGACCAATAAACCAGGACGGAGGGAGTACTAGTAGTGAACCGAAAGGAGGGAGTACGTAACAATGTGCAATAACAAAATTCCTCTATGCGCATGCTGTCTACGTGTCATGCAAGAAAATAGAGATAAGTACATGTGAGACTCAGGAACGGTCATACACGTAGGGGGAGTACGTGCAGGGGCCACTCAGGAGCAGTCAAATCACACAGTAAGTTAGTCAGACGAAGCAACCATCATTTCACTCTTCAATGACACGTACGCAATATAAAAAGGTTGGTATGGAGAGAAAAAGCAAACCGCTCCACTATATATACACTAGCAGGAGCCTAAGCTACAAGCCTACTTGCTTCGGCTACTTTCTTCACAAGCATAGAACAACGGTGGCCACACCGCTGGTCACAGATCCGGCCTGATCCCGCCGTCGGGGGAAGCACATGATGTTCTGCATAGACGCGGTCGACAACGGCGAGGAAGAAAACCCACTGTCGGTGCGTGCTGACCGGGGGTCCCCGCGGTATGGGATGATGCCGCCTCCCACCGGCCTTCTAGCTACACCCCGACGTCCCAGGTACAACTTCCTTTTGGAGCCGTCTTGCTCCACTGCCGCAGCTCCCCACGTAGCTCCATCTCCATGTGGATCTTTCTCTACTTCTACCAGCTTCTATTTGTGATGAGTTTATGTCTCATGAACTAGTGCCACTACTATTATTCTAATCACACTTCTTCAATATCTTTGCCAACAGGGATGCTCAGCTTGATCGATTTTAGTGGAACTGCACAAAAGCATCGTATGATCCGAGGGTGCCAGGCTTCTTTCCTTCGACGGGTTCTACCTAGCTAGGAAATTAAATCCTGTTTAGGGTTTACGGTTTAAGTCGTAGAGACCCCATCAGTAGTTTTTTTTTGTACACACTCTCACAACTTTTTTCTTTAGTTGTGAAGTAAATATTGGCTATGATCTGTGAATCATTGAGATGCATCAGCATGCGTGTTAGTTTTCCTTTGTATTTGATGGAATGTTGTAACGGGGCAACCTTGGAGTCAGGATACATCATGAAACAAAATCTGAGAAAGCTTTGTACTCCCTCCGGTCCATTTTTGTATGCGTATAAGGCTACTCATAGTGGGGAGTATCATATACTAGTATCATGCATAAATTACATAGGGGACTAATAAACCAGGACGAAGGTAGTATGTGAGAGTGTATGGTGGGTCATGTGGTAAAATGTAGTAGTACTTTCTTGTTGCCCATTACTATACATGTTGACTATTACATTGGCTATAGATAACATGGCAACATGTTAGCCATCAACCGACTATATTATTAACCATGCTTAAGGCATGCTTGCACACAGAGAGAGAGAGAGAGAGTCGCGTCGCATGCATGCAAAACCGGAGAGAGAGAGAGAGCTGCATGCAGATAGATCTAGTGAGCCTGCATCCAGAGAGATGGAGAGAGGAGTACTTTGCATGCGCGTAACTACCCAGCATTTCCTCAAAAGCAAATCTAGGGGCAAAATAGTCTATACACTCCGGTGTATAGTGATTTTTTCTTCGCATGCGGGCTGTCCAAGGAATATGGTGATACTGGGAGGTGGGCCATGTAGCCACTGGGCTGCCGTGTTTCGTACTCCTCCGGTGTAAGAGTGGAGAAAGTTAGTTTTATCACCAAATAAATAAATAAGAGTGCAGACGCTCTACGACGCTCTACCACCGCAGTAATAGTGACCAATGAGCCATCAAATCACATAGACCCGGTAGTTAGTTGGACGCACGAAGCAAACCATCACTCTTCGTTGAATCCGCTTCTCCCTCATGCAGTACTATATTCTTTTAGAAACCAACGTTTCATTTCGTTGGATCACGCCATCGAGCAAAACCAACGTTTAAATCACATCTGTCGCGTTCGTGCCTCACCCTCCTCCACCCCACACGGTCACTCGGCATGCCAATCACCGCAAACCGAGTATACGCAAACTTTCCCACCTGCTTGTCGATGGATCACGCCATGGAGTACTAGCACTACTAGAAGAGGGAGGGGGAGGACAGCTAACTGTAGCACGGACTCCCAAGAACTTTTTTACATGCATGTAGCTGCCGGCCGTGGTGACGCGGAGCAGTCGCATGCACCGGGAAGCGGCACGGGCGGCGCTCTCTCGGCCGGCGCGCCGCTTCAATGCCAGCGCCAGTGAGAGGTCGCGTCCGCTCTGGACGGGCATGAATGCGGAACTGACCGTTTCGGGTGGGAAGCACGCGCGGGTGATGAAGAGGGATCGGGTTGGCCAGGGCGGTCAGGAGCGGGCGTGGCAGCGGTCCAGACGCCCGCAAACGAGAAATGCTGGACGTACGTAAATATTGTTGCGTAATTAATAACATAAATAATGTGCCAGTTGGACAAATATGATTGGAGATGGAGATGGAGATGGAGATGGAGATGAAAGTCATAATTTTACGTAAACACGGATATGCATGTCTATGTGTGTGTGCGCACACACACACATAGTGACGACTCTCGCGACTACTCGTACACATCATCGATGTCTCTTTCTGCCTACACACACCCAAACTTAGTACCGCCTCATTTTGTTCCTAGGATAGGAATATCATAGGAGTGGGAAACAATATGAAGTGAGATAAATGGAGTACTACGTACAAGAAGAAATGTACACGCACTCACTATGCCTCCGACATACCCGCGAGTACACGATGGAGTGCATTTGTACACGAAGAGGCAGCTTACGTACGTAATAATTTGACCCTTTAATTTGTTCACTTGATAATGGAGGGTTGGGGACCACATGTGAGCGATACAAACTGCGACCTAGAAGCAAGGGCGGCCCCTCCCAATGCTCCACCTTGTACAGGTGCTAAGGTTGCCAACTAAGCAAAAAATCTGATGTGGCATGCTAGTTAAGAAGAGAGAGAGAAGTATGGTGACCCCAGAAAGAAACGATGCTAAGCACGTGTACCTAGGTGGAAGCACAATTCTGAGTCTACAACTAATTAAATGTATGAAGCTTAGCACCCAAAAGCTTAGCACCTTTACATTGGGGACTTGAGTTGCTAAGGCATTTAATATACTTAGCACCTCATCTAAGCACCTTTGCATTGGAGGAGGTCTATTGATCGAGTTTTCTTTCTTGGTACGTTAAAAAAAGATTTGTCCGCCAGTTTTCATTTCTTTTTTTTGGGAACACACGTATTCTATTTAAAACCACTGCTATGGAGAGATTTTTTTACTCCATTGTATATATAGCCTCTTGTTTGATAGGGTTTCTCGCGTCTCACTCTCTCACCCTCACCATATCTAAACAAGATGACAGTGTCCACTCTACCTCTCTCCTCATCAGTGGTCATAGATCCGGACGGATCCCTCCCCTGCGGGAGGTGAGGAGGTCCAGTGTTGACATTGTCGCCGTCGGCGATGGAGGAAGCCGATGCGCACCGTCCTCTCTGAGCTGGCACCGGCGCGGACGAAGGTCCTCCGCGCCCTTATTCGCTGCCGTCGTGTGGGCAGATCCCGCCCGCCTAAGCCACATCTCGCCCACCTGAGGTATAACTTCTTTTGGATTTGATGCTTCATTGTACTCTGCATGCGGGTTTTCTTCTATACGACTACTCCCCAGCTCCCCATGTACAGTAGCTAGGGTTCGTCGTCTGGTCCAAAATCACCTATTTTTTACTATCTCTTATCTCTTATCTTATTATCTCTATCTCTACTCTTATAAAAAACAGAGTTGGTGATGTTGGTGTGCTTTCCATCCTGCAATATAGGCCGTCCGATTTATATCTGACGGAGAGGAAGGAAACTATGGCAATTTTGCAAAAATATACCCACACCCCTATCCACATTTGCAAATAAGGCCTTCCCTCATTCATCCTTTTCTCTCACAAGATAAACTACTCATACAGATGCATCTTGATGTTTCGTGCAATGCCATCGTGTAATATAGACCGAGTTGGTGATGATGGTGTGCCTGCCATCGTGTAATATAGACCGTCTGATCTATATCTGACGGATAGAAAGCAAACTATGGCAATTTTGCCAAAGATACCCGCACCTCTCTCCACACTTGCAGATAAGGACTTCCCTCGTTCATCCTTTTCTCTCACAATATAAACTACTCATACAAATGCATCTTGATGTTCCGCGCAACGCACGGGCATCTTGCTAGTTATAGAGGAAAGGCTACTCCAAAGTTATCGGTGGAGGTATACATGTTTTTTTGACAAAAAGTATATGACGGTTGTGCGGTCATTGTCCATATGCTCCTCTTGCTGCTGCTAATCTAAAACTATCACTGGTAAAATGAAGCAATGCCCATGTTAAAGTGATGCCCCTTTTAAGTAATGCTGCTGTCAATCTAGAGGCGTCGATAAATGCTTCTGTCCTGCTTTAGTTTTTTTTTCGGGTATCCTGCTTTAGTTCCCATCATGATAATCATGATGCTTCTATTTTTTGGTGTATGTTTCATTAATTCTTATTGCCAATTAAGATGCCGCTGTTAATCTTCTTCCAATGCTAAAACAAAGTAACGACACTATTTAAATATCCTTTTTTTATTTTTGCAAACAGGGATGCGTATCTCCATACCCGAGCATGTCTTCCTCAATTTTAGTGGAACTAAACAAAATTGGATGGCCACTGTTGCTTAGTTCTTCCTTTCTCGAGCTTGATTACCAAGAAGAAACAAACCACAGTGAGGATTGTCAAACTTCATTGGTGCCTGACCCAAACATGATGCCAAAATTGATGATGCATCACACCACGATGAGCTATCGATGCTCATGGTTGCGTCTCATGGTTGCATCGGCTGGTGAAGCTGATCGATGTTCAATGAAGAACGGGCTATCTTCCATCAGTGCTCTTTGCTTGTTACCACAAAGACGATATCCTTCATCAGTTCATCTTGGAGCAGTCGTTTACGTTGGTGCAATTTTATCACACAATTGGATATGAACCAAATGTTTCCTCGAAGAAGCATCGACGTTGGTACTAAGAACAAAAGTTTTGTATTGATTTCTAAGCCTTCTCACAACTTTGTCTTCAGCTACCCTATAATTTTATTTGTCCATCTTTTAACTAAATATGTGGTCAAACTTTGATTAAAAACATTGTGTGGACTAAAAATACGGATGGAGGTAGTACCCCTCCGTTTTTATTTACTCTGCATATTAGATTTGACTGAAGTCAAACTTTGTAAAGTTTGACCAAGTTTAGGCCGAACACAACAAACCATAATTATTGAGAGAGGGCAAAATGTAATGCTCTCACACCTTTTCGATAATTGAAATTAAAATTATTTATTTGTACACACTCTCACACCTTTTCGATAATTTGGCGCGTGTGTGGTTGTTCACTTAACGGAGGGTAGCGTACCGCACATGAAGGACAGGAAGTGCGACCAGGACGCGTGGATCGTTAGTTGATCGTACTCCCTCTGTCTCGGTTTATAGGGCGTGCACGTAGTTCTAGGTCATCCATTTAACTAACTAAATATGAGTTATATGTCACCAAAAGTATATCATTGGATTCTTAAGCGGATGTAGTTTCTAAACATATATTTTTCATCACATATTATACATATATAGCTAGTTAAATTCTCAACCTAGAACGACATGCATGCCCTATAAACCAAGACGGAGGAAGTAGTTTTCTTCATTGGTATGTTAAATAAAGAGTTTCGTTTCATACACAATTTAAAACGATTGTTATGGAGAGAAAAAGAAAACCACTCCACTATATTAGTAGTATACACGAGTACTATATAAGCTGGAGCCTCAGCGCTTGTTCGCTAGGGTTTGCACTCTTCACTCTCGCTGCACTACATATATATATATATACATGCTGGAGGCTCAGCGTTCCATTGCTAGGGTTTGCTCTATTCACAGTCTCTCACCCTCTTCACCAGATCTAAACAAGACTACGTTGGCCTCTGTCTCTCTCTCCCCGCCCACAGCTGGTGAAGGAGCTGTCCGGATCCCATCGCACCGGGAAGGGGAGGAGGTGCAGCGTTCACTCTGTCGCCTTCGGCGAGGGAGGCAATCCACTGCCGGCTGCGCTGTTCTCTTTCACCCAGCGCCTGTGCAGGAGGGCCTCCGACCCCTTCTTCCTCACTGCCGTACATAGTGTGGGCAGATATGGCCTACCGCCGCACACCTAGCCACATCCCGATGACCCTAAGGTATAACTTTCTTTGAAACCGTCATTGCTCTAGCTGCATGCGGATCTTTTTTGATTCTGTAGTCGAATCTAGGTCTTGGTTCAAAGAGGAAAGAAGGGGGCTGGGGTGGAGCATGAATTTAGGACGTGGTTCAATGAGGAAAGGAGGGAGGGAAAGCACTATAGACTGGCTATCCAGCCGCTTTGTTTGTCGAAAAGGGAAAAGGGGGGTAACCCAGTACACACATCTGTAAGGAACAAATCTCTTTGTTGAAAAAGGAAAGAAATTGGGGGGTCGGGTAGTTTGTGCAGGACTAGATTTGCTGCCCTCACATATGAAAAAGGTTCAAAGAGAACAAATATGGGACCAACGCACATATGCTGCTTGGCAACATACTCTGCATCACCCATTTATACGTGTGGATGCACATGGTGCTGGCATGTCCCATGTCCCATACAACTATTTTGCTATTGTTAATCTAAGAATACCACTGGAAAATTGAAGCAATGCCACTGTTAAAAGTAAATTACATTTTTAATGAATGTTATTTTAAGAGAATGTCTCTGTTAATATGAATCAATGCAACCATTTTAGAAATGCTACTGTCCTACTTGGTTTTCCATCAAGATAAGATAGATGCTTCTTTTTGTGGCCATACGATTCATCCTCCTTTATTGCCCAGTAATTGTTTCTTTTTTACCTCTAAAAATAGGAATATATATTCAACTCGTTGCTATTGCGACATTTTGCTTCACTGCGCAAAACACTTCTATTTTAAGAGTGTTTTGTGCAGTTCAACCTAAATGTCACACCAGCAACTTTGCTTGATTTTGTTGAACTACACAAAAAGAGATTGGATTTCCTATTCATGTTGGCAGATTCATATTTGATCTTGTCTGCCTCATGAAAGGTCAGTACCGGCCTTCATCCACATGATTGTGCAGTGTGCTTTGAGATGCTGTGCTACTTGTAGTGGTACTGTTTTAAATAAATGTTGAATTGAAGCTATTGTATTGCCGTCTTTTCCCATTAAGTAAACAAAAATGGGACCAACCCAGACATGATGCTTGTTGCTTTGTTACAACAAACTCTGCATCAACCCCTTTATAAGTAGATGGAAGGACATGGTGTTGTTGCGCCCACTCTCCCCTGGAACTGTTTATGCTTTTTGTTAATATAATGCCACTGGTAAAATTAAGCAATGCCACTCTCAGAATTAACTACTGAATCTTAGTTCAAAACTGCAACACTTGTTAGGGATCGGCGGGAGTACCATTTCTGTTAGGGATCGGCGAGAGTACATGTTTAAGAAATGTATTGTTGAGATAATGTCTCTGTTATTATATATCAGTTACAGTGTTTTACAAATGGTACTATCCTGCTTTGTAGTTCTTTCTACATGTTTAACCAAGGTATTGTTAAGATAATGTCTCTGTTAATATGAATCACTTGCATTGTTTTAGGAATGGTACTGTCGGGGAAACGACACCTATGGGATCGGGTGGATCCCTTCTACGATTTGGCAGGGAGGAGGGGTGCACGAAGAGCAGATCTAGAGATCAACAGAAGGGATTTTTACCCAGGTTCAGGCCGCTGAGAAGCGTAAAACCCTAGTCCTGCTTTGAGTGTATATTGAGTGTTCTTGAGCTTCGGCTAGTTGCTTCGCATGCAAACTGGGCCGGAAAGTCCAAAAGTCCCTCCCTGTATCGCCTTGGGCCTCCTTTTATACCAAGGGGCTACCACAGTGGCGTACAGGCATACAGGAGGTGTAAAGTGCTACAGTGCATGTGCTTATCTCTGGTGTCTTAGGACAAGTGCATTAAATGCGCTGCTTATGTGCCCTCTAACTTTATCGGGGACGGAAACAGAGCCCATCCCATCCATCGCCGCCTCACCCCGTCTTGACACGCACCCAAGATGACGAGGCATACAAATGCCAAGCTGACTAGCTAGCCGCTGCGCTGGAGCGGTGGCAGGATCTTCACGAAGATCTGCATGCCACCACGCAGGTACTCGCCTGGTTGGCTGGCTAATCACTGTGTCGGGACGGTGGCAGGGCGGTGGAGCCTTGTCGTGCGCGAGCCTTGCCGTGGCCTCGCGATCGTCCCCAGCAAGAGCCTTGCCGAGGCCTCGCAGTCGTCCCCGGCAAGAGTCTTGCCGGGGCAAACCTTGCTGGGAACTTCGCTTTCTGGTCTCCACGAAGATCTGCATGCCACCAGTCTTCACAAAGATCTGCATGCTACTACGCATGTGCCCCTGAGTCTTGGTCTTGACGTTGTCGAGGTGTCAGAGCTCTCAACCTCAAGGGTGGTGGTCTAGCTGAGGCTTCGCAAACCATCCCGGCAAGCAGCTTGCCGGGGCTCGCAAATCGCCCCGGCAAGAATCCTTGCCGGGGGCTCAGCTTGTCTTCTGCTCTCTGATTACTGGCTCGGATGCCGCCTTGGTCGTCTTGTATTTTGCCTCCTACTGCCCCCGCCAAGCCTCGCCGCAGGTGCGGCTACAACTGCCCGTGCACAAGTAAGGGGTACTAAAGGGCCCAAACTTTATTACACCAACAGGAGCCCCCGGGCCTGGGCCATACACGAGTGCGAAGCATCATTGGGCCAGGCCCAAATAGTGCGCGGGCAGGCGTGGCAGGGATTAACTGCCATAAACATCTCGTCTGTTGCGCTTCCCCACAATCCGCAGTGGGTGCGCGACGTGGGAGTCGTGCGTGGAACGGTCGCAGCACGCCTGCGAAAATGCCTTCATATCAAACAGTAAAGAGGCAGCCCCGCGCCTTCCCCTTAAAAAGAGGAATCCGCAGGGGCACTGCTCATTTACCCCCTTGCCTTTCCCAATCTAGGAACCACCGCCGTCTTCTTCTTCCTTGAGCCCAGACCAGAGTTTGCTCATCCGCTCGCCCCTTCCGCGCTCCTGCCATCCTCGGCTTCCCCCACTCTCCCCAGTCGCCATGCCGCCCAAGGCGCCCAAAGTGAGCAAGGGCAAGGAGGTGCCCAAGGCGAGCAAGGGCAAGGACGTGCCAAAGAGCGAGCTGGTAAAGATGCGGAAGCAACTCGCCGTCTTCCCCCCGACGCTCGACGCCCACGCCTTGAGGGACAAGTACCTGCTCATGTGGGGGAGGGCGACGAATGGGCACGCTGCCACTCGCGTGACCCCAGCCGCCATGTCTAAGGGTGGCCCAAACAAATTCCCCTTTTTTGTCGACTATTTCTATTGTGGGCTCTGCCCTCCTTTCTCTGATTTCTTCAACGACATCATGTTCACCTTTGGCTTCCATCTCCTTGATTTCACGCCAAATGCCGTAACTTGCATGTCTGTCTTTGCTCACCTCTGCGAAAACTTTGCCGGGGTGGTCCCCAACACAGCCCTTTTCCGCCACTTCTTTATCCCTCGCATCCAGGCCGAAGAGGCCCTCTCTAGCGGCATCGCTTGGATCCCTAGGTTAGGGAGCAAGGACACATATCTGGATGGGGAATACCACGAGAAGTGGGACGAGTGGCGGAGCAGATGGTGCTGGATCACGGAGGAGGAGCCGCACCCGTTCTGTTCACTCTGGCAAATGAAGCCGACCCGCGGCGGCGATTGGAGCGCTCTCGACCCTCAGGACGCGAAGCTCACCATCGCCGTCAACAGGATTCATCGCCTCAAGGCTGCCGGACTCACCATCGAAATGGTGGGCGCCGATTTCCTCCGCCGCCGCATCGCCCCTTTGCAGAACAAGGGGAGACCAGCCTGGGATTTCTGGAACGCGGCGGACATCATGAGGCTGCGCCCCGGCCTAAACAACAACTAGACGGTCCTTCAGCATGCGGTCCTCTGTAACAAGCTGTTTAGGCCGGACGGCGTGTTCAAGCTGCCGGCAAGCATCGACCCTCTGTGCAACAATTATGTGCTGAACTCGATCATCGCTATGATGCCGGTGTTCAATGCTCACGGCCTTGACCAAACCTGGGCCGAGCCATCCATGGAGCGAGCACAAGAGTTCTTCGACAACTTGTCGGAGAAAGCCATTCGGGAAGAAACGTGCCTCATCCGCGACACCACTGACGAAGAGTTGGCGTACATCGCCAGCAGGGCGGAAGAGCTGGCCCTTGTCTAGGAGGCTGGCAGCGTTGGCTTTATGGGAGACGACGCCGATGCAGAGGAGGACCCCGCCAAGCAGGAGGAGCCTATCAGAGAGCATAGTAGCGCAGCCGCCGGGGGCTCACTCACCGAAGAGACGGCCGAAGAGACTAATGAAGTGGAGCCCCCAGTGCCAAAGAAGAAACGCGTCCTCCGGCGAGCCAGTCCAGCAGGCCTCCTCGTCTGAAGAGGTTCCCGGCAAGGGGCCGGCCGGCAAGGCTGCGGAGCGGCAAGGTGCTCGACAGCAACCCGGGCGCCAGACGAGGGCGACGGCAAAGAAGGTAGCGGGGGTGGCAAGCTCACATCAGGCTGCTGCTCCCGCCACAATCAAGCAGCCCAGGTCCCCTTCCCCATCCCCTCAAGTGGACACCATAGCAGAGGCCGACTTCGACCTCTCCTCCTTCAGCCCGAGGAGGGAGAAGGGGCCAGAAGAAGGAGACTAGTAAGTATCTTGCCGCTTTCTTTATTTCTTGGGTCTCTGATTTGCTTCACCTTATCTTACTTCCGCCCTGGCCCGTCCCCGCAGAGACACGAAAATGTTGGCGCAGAGGATGGCGAAGAAGGCCAAGACCTCAATGGGCGACGAGCCCCCGGCAAGCTCCTCAGGTGTGCCAGAGACGATCACAATCAGCCCAGATCCCAGCCCACGACGCAGCCCCCAACCCAGCCCCCAGCGTGAGTTTGTTACTCATTTCCCGCTGGCGGGCGTCGAGGTGTGTATCTTCACTGCTAATCTTGCCGGGTTTGCAGGAGAAGGACAGCAACAGGAGGGGCCACTGAGGGCCACCCCCGACATGCCGCCTCCGTCGACCACACCGCTCAGGGAGGGGTCCCCGGCAAGGGCTTCACCGACGAGCCCCCCCTCGTAGAGGAGGAGCCGAAAGGCACGGGCGCTGGCGGTCCTACGCCAGCGACAAAGGCTGCCGGGGAGGGAGTCACTTCCCAATAAATCGTCACAGGTAAGCCCCCTGCTTCCTGGCACTCGTCATCATTCATCATTTTTTTTGAACTTCAGCTTTGGGTTCGTCTCATTTCTCCTCTTTGGCTTTCAGATCTTCCCTTGGTGGACCAGATGGATGTTAACGCCACCATCGAGGAGACCGCCAAGGACGCCGCCGCCGAAGCCGCCAAAGACGCACATGAAGAGGCCGCCAAGGGGTCTACTGGGGAGGCCGGCAAGGGGACCGGCGACCGAACTGACAGCATTCCTGCCGCAGGAGCACCTGGCGCTGCATCGGTCCTAGAGCCCCAGTTGCCGGGGAGACGATGGTCGAAGACCAACCATCGACATCCGAAGCCCCCCCCCTCAAGCAGATACCTTAAGATTGGCGACAATCTGTTCGTCAGCATCCCGGGGACGGCAAGCACCAGAGCGCCAACCGAGGGGGAGGCTTTCGACGAAGAAGTCATCGCCGCTGACGGGCTCAAGGTCATTGATGAGCTGAGCACCAGCAGCAGCGGATCCAAAGAAGACCAGCTCCTCCAGGCCATGAGCGACAACTTCCAGAAGCTCCAGGTGCTCCATCATGCCCGTAAGGAGAAACTGGACTCCAGGGCAGCGGTTGTCGACGCGGCGGAGGCAGACTTCCAAAAGCATGTCGAGCAGATGCAGGTCTGGTTTGTCGAGGCCCGGCAAGAGCTGAGGACTGGCCAGGAGTAGCTAGGCCAGCATTGGGACGAGCTACTTCTGAAGCAGTCCCATATTGAGAAGGCACAGGTGGAGGCCGCTGTACAGGCCGCCAAGGACGACGCCAATCTAAGGGAGCGCCGCATTCTGCTCGACGCCCAAGAAGAGGACCTTGCCGCCCATGAAGAGGCGCTTACCACCAAGCTCTGCGGCAAGGATGAAGAAATTGAGAAGCTTGTCGCGCAGCGGACCCTAGAGCTGGAGCAGAGGCACAAGGACATACTCGACGCCCAGGTCCTGGATCATGCCGGCAAGTTGAAGGAGGCCGTCGATGCCGCCGAAGCCGCAGAGGCCGCCAAGAACGAGCTAGCTGGGAAGGTGGAGAGGTCAAAGGCGGAGCTGGAGAAGCACCGCAAGGAGGTCTCGACGCTAAAGAGCGACAGAGACAAAACTGTCCACACCTTGGCGGAGCTGCAGGTCGCCAAATCTGACAAGACCAAACTGCTCTCCGAAGCCAAAGACTCTATTGCCGATCTGAATCTGAAGCTGACCACACTGAAGGAGTCCCTTGAGAGCAGCAGGACTCGTGAGAAGACCCTGGCTAAGGACCTCCAGGAGGAGAAACAACTGCTTGAGAGCGCCGCCGCCACCTACAATGACTATGAGAAAGGCGTGAAGATCTGGACTGAATGCCTCGTCGATGTCACAGAGAGGCTCACGGCACAACTATCCACCATGGGCCTGCTGACTTTCAGGTATTCCCACGAGGAGAGGGTGCCCACAAGTGCCAGATTAACCATGTTCTTAGAGGCTGTCCTTGAAGCCCTGAAGCTGCTCCACTCTAGTCGAGCAACCCAGCTGGCCAATGAGTCCTGCAAGCTTTGTCGGGGCGTCCTTCTCAAGGTGCTCACCAAGGTGGCGTACAGGAACCCCGGCCTCGACCTGAGCCAAGACAGCTTCCCGGCAGATGCGGACTGCAGGGCGCTTGAAGAGCTTGTCGCGCCCATCGTCAGCATGGTTGACCAAGTCAAGAGGGTGGAAGGTGAGCGCCGGGACTAGCCGCTTCTCTTTTCCTTGCCGCTATGAACTCGTGCCCAAGACAATTTATCTTAAGTTAGAACTACGGAAACCAGTGATGTAATATAACTTGCTGTGTTTTGGATTGAATGCATGCTATCTTCCTTGTTTGATCCCTCCTCGTATGGCATACACCCTACGCTTTTTTGGAAGGGCTTGCCGGTGCGCGCACCCTTGCCGCGAGCGCTTTGAGGAACGGATCCTTAGCAGCCTACTGGGGGTGTCGCTGCTGGCAAGACACCTTGCCGCTCTTAGTGCAGCCACTTGAACTGCTGAGCGGACTCGAAACAGAGCAAGGGCGCAACCAATTGCAACGAGGTTACTTCGCGTGCAGGTTTTCCATACAAGAAACGAAACCATTCGAGGGAAATAACCTTACATTTAAAAGAAAATCGCTCAAGGTTTCACAACTTAGCTTTTTTTGCTGTTGTACTCTTTCCCGCAAGATGCCACTTCGAACGTCGCCTGCTAGCACCCACACTCTCTATCCCCCCGGCAAACTTGTATGTGAGGGAACCTTCTGTCCTTTGAGAAAAAGAAAGAAGAGAAAATAGGAGCATGGAACCTTGGCGGTTCATCAGTATTTGCTGGAAACGAACGTAGTACAATATCCTGGATAGGCATGCATATAAATAAACATGGAAATCAATAAGAAATGTACATACTTAAACTTATTCAACTGCGCACAGGCTCTGCGCCTGGCTTTGTACATAGGATTATATGCCTTGCCGGCAAGGCTAGTACAAAAGGGGGTTGCTGGGGGTCCCAGCAACCGCGCCTCATGGGTAAAACTTGCGAAGATGTTTGATATTCCAGGAGTTGCTCACTGGAATGCCCTCTTCGGTCTCCAGGTGGACTGCACCGGGCCTGGTGACTCGTATAACCCGATAAGGGCCTTCCCACTTTGGCGTCAACTTGTTGGAATTCATGGCGGACTGAACGCACCGAAGAACAAGGTCGCCTTCCTCAAGGCTTCGGGCATGAACCTTGCGGCTGTGGTAGCGGCGCAAGGCTTGCTGGTAGTGCGCGGCTCGCACAGCAGCCTGAAGACGATCTTCCTCAAGGAGCGTAGCATCATCTTGCTGCAACTGCTCTTGCTCAAGCTCATCATAAGCGAGCACTCAAGGTGACCCGTATATGAGTTCTGTGGGGAGAAGTGCTTCCGCCCCGTATACCAGGGAGAAAGGTGTCTGGCCAGTGGCTCGATTTGGTGTCGTCCTGATTGACCAAAGGACCGCCGATAACTCATCAATCCAGTGCCTTCCGCACTTGTGCAGCCTGTCGAAAGTTCTCGTCTTGAGACCCCGCAGCACCTCAGTATTTTCCCTTTCCGCTTGGCCGTTGCTTCTTGGATGGGCAACAGAGCCAAAACATATTTTGCTGCTAAGGTCTTGGATATACTGCATGAAGGTGCGGCTCGTGAACTGTGTGCCATTGTCGGTGATGACTCTGTTTGGCACACCAAAATGGCAAACCAATCCTTTGAAGAACTTGACGGCTGACTGCGCTGTCACCTTTCTCACTGCTTCCACTTCCGGCCACTTTGTGAACTTGTCGATTGCGACGTACAAGTACTCAAAGCCCCCGACAGCACGGGGAAAGGGGCCCAATATGTCGAGCCCCCAGACCAAAAATGGCCAGGAAAGAGGGATTGTCTGAAGTGCTTGGGCTGGCTGATGAAGTTTCTTCGAATGGAACTGGCACGCTTCACACTTGGTTACTAGTGCAGTCGCATCCTGGAGGGCAGTGGGCCAAAATAAACCTTGCCGGAATGCCTTGCCAGCAAGGGCCCTTGACCCTATGTGAGAGCCACATATGCCTCCATGTATATCTGCCAACAGCTCCAGTCCGTCCTCCTGAGGCATGCACTTCAATTTCACACCGTTCGGTCTTTTTTTGTACAGGACATCATCCACAAACTGGTACATGTTAGACCGACGGGCTACTTTCTCCGCTTCTTCCTATTCCTCAGGGAGTTCCCCTATTTGGAGGAACCGAACGGTGTGATGTGCCCATGCTAGAGCCTGGGGCTCGACGGCAAGTACTAAAGGCGTGTCTTCTGCCATGGGAGCAGTTGTCTCTACGGCAAGGGCTTGAGGCCCTGCCGAAGCCTGTCGCCCCCCGGCAAGCTTGGCGTCGTCCCCGGCAACTCCCTTGCCGACAGCTCCTGGGAGCTCGGTGGGAAAGTACTTGACGAGGCTCAACTTCCTTCGCTTATTCTGTCCTGCCGATGGTTCAACGGATGGCTGAGTTAGTTGGAGCACAAAAGTTCCTGGTTCCACAGGTAACTTGAGGGCAGCACGTTTTGACAGGTCGTCAGCAATGCTGTTCTCTGCTCGATGAACATGCTCTGCTTGTAGACCGTCAAAACGCTCCTCCAACTTCCTCACTTCATCTACGTATGCTTCCATCAGCGGGCTCTGATAATCTTTGTTGACTTGTTTGACGACAAGCTGCGAATCACCTCTGACGATGAGCTTCGTAATTCCAAGGTCTGCCGTGATCCTGAGACCGGCAAGTAGTCCCTCATACTCCGCAGTGTTGTTTGTTGATCTCTCCCAGGGAAAGTGCATATGGACCACGTACTTGAGGTGCTCTCTGGTGGGTGCAATAAGTAGCACATCGGCACCGGCGCCTTGCAACGAGAAAGCCCCGTCAAAGTACATAATCCAATCGCGGCTCATTTCCTTGCCAGGGAGAGTGGTCTCTTGAATTTCATCGTCAGGCGTTGAGGTCCATTCTGCAATGAAATCCGCCAAGGCTCTGCTCTGAATCATTGAAGTGCTTTCAAACCTGAGACCAAAGCTTGACAGTTCCAACGCCCACTCCACAATCCTTCCAGTTGCATCTGGGTTGTGCAAGATCTGTTGCAACGGGAAGCGAGTGATGACGGTGATCTCATGTGACTGAAAGTAGTGGCGCAGCTTCCTTGAGGCCATAAGAAGGCCGAAGAGCAACTTCTGTACACCAGAGTATCTTGATCTAGCCCCCTGCAAAAGGGAGCTGACAAAATAAACTGGGTGCTGCACCATCTTCTTCTTCTTTGTCACTCCATTTGCTTGCGCAGATCCTGCCTTGCCGGCATCCGACTCTGCCGGGGGCCCTGCCTTGCCGGTATCAGAACCTGCCGAGGGTCTTGCCTTGCCGGCATCAGACCCTACCGGGGAGAGCTCTGGCTCGTCATCCGAGGGTCTTGCCACTGCCGCTGCTTCTTCATCAACTTCTCTCTGCGCCACTAGCGCAGCACTGACCACTTGATTCGTTGCCGCTAGATACAGCAACAACGGCTCTTGTGGCTTAGGCATGACTAGCGTTGGCGTAGAGGAGAGGTACCTCTTCAAATCTTGCAGTGCTACCTCCGCTTCCGGAGTCCATTTCATTGGACCTGCCTTTTTCAAGATCTTGAAAAAGGGCAGGGCGCGCTCAGCGGATTTGGAGATGAACCTGCTCAAAGCAGCAACACAGCCAGCAAGTCGACGTACATCTTTGACTCATCTTGGTGCTTCAATCTGCTCAATCACCTTGATCTTGTCGGGGTTCACCTCGATCCCACGCTGAGACACAAAGAACCCGAGAAGTTTGCCGGATGGGACACTAAACACACACTTCTCAGGGTTGAGCTTGAGATTGAGCTTGCGCAAATTTGCAAATATTTCTTCTAGATCTTGTATGAGCGTTGCCCTGTCCTTGGTTTTGACCACTATGTCATCCATATAAGCTTCCATATTTCTATGTAGCTGAGGCTCAAAACCAATTTGGACTACTCTCGCAAACATTGAACCAGCGCTTTTCAACCCGAAAGGCATTCATATAAAACAATACGTACCACATGGGGTGATAAACACGGTTTTCTCTTCATCTTCCTTTGTCATGAAGATTTGATGGTATCCTGAGTAGGCATCAAGGAACGACAACAAGTCGCACCCGGCAGTGGAGTCCATGATCTGGTCGATGCGCGGCAAAGGGAAAGGATCCTTTGGGCAGGCTTTATTGATATCTGTATAATCAATGCACAGCCTCCATTTCCCGTTTGCCTTGCGCACCACCACCCGATTGGCCAACCACGTTGGGTGGAGCACTCCTCTAACCAAGCCTGCTGCTTCCAACTTCCTAATCTCTTCAATGATGAACTCTTGCCGCTCCAAAGCTTGCTTCCTGACCTTCTGCTTGACGGGCCGCGCATGAGGACAGACATCAAGATGGTGCTCAATCACCTCCCTGGGAACGCCGGGGATGTCAGATGCTTGCCATGCAAATGCATCGACATTCTCCCGCAGGAAGGCGATGAGCGCGCCTTCCTATTTGCTGTCAAGGGTGGAGCTTATAGTGAAAGCCCCACTCGTGCCGTCCTCCCTGACGGGCACCTTCTTAGTTTCTGGTGGTGCTGCCTTGGATTTCTTGCCCTTGCCGGTGGAGCTCTCTGGCACGTCCTCGATGGGAGCACAACACTCCAAAGAGGCGCGCTTGCCGGAGTGGGTGCAAGAGGTCTTGCCGGGAGAGGTCTTGCCGGGAGAGGTCTTACCGGGAGAGGTCTTGCCGGTCTTCTTCCCTCCCGGAGCTTCAGCGGCAGGAGCAAGTGCCTTGGCGGCAGTTGCTGCAACTGCCTCTCGGTAGAGTTGGTCAGCGCAGATGAGCGCGTCTTTCTTGTCAGAGTGGACGATGATGATGCTCATTGGTCTGGGCATCTTCAATGTATTGTAAGCGTAATGTGATGCCGCCATGAACTTGGCCAGCGCCGGGCGGCCGAGGATCCCATTATAGGGCAAGGGGATCTTGGCGACATAAAAAACGATCTTCTCCATCCTATAGTTCAGCTCGCCACCAAACGTAACTGGTAGCATAATCTTGCCCTTTGGCTGACTCCTTCCTGGATTGACCCCTTGAAACGTGCCCGTCTCTTCGAGATCTCCATCAGGAATTTGCAGCCTCTTGATCACAGTGGGCGAGATCAAGTTCAGACCGGCCCCACCGTCAACTAACACTTTTGTCACCTTGAGGTTGCGTATCATTGGCGAAACCAACAATGGCAAACACCCCACCACCGTCGTGCGATCAGGGGTGATCCTCAGTGTCAAATTGGACCATTTCAGCGGCTTCTAGGCATCGAACGATGGCTCTGCCACATTGTTCTCACGCGCCCACTGTTTCAGTTGGCGGTGAGAGGCATGCAATGAGGTGCCACCATCGACGCACATGGCCTCTGTTGCTTTCTGGAACTCGTGCTCGCTGGACTCGTCGTCCTCATCATGATCATCATCTCCCTCTTTCTTGTCGCGGCCCCGAGCGGGCCTCTCTGGTTGCTTATCCTTGTCACGGCGACCCCCTCGGCCGCCACGCTTCTTGTCGGACCCCTCAGCACCGTCCTGGTTCTTCTCCTTGTCTCGCCTTTCATACTCAGCTTTCTGCTTCTCTACAAGCTGCTCAACTTGCCGGCAGTTTTGGAGGTCATGGCCCTTTGTGCGATGGATCTTGCAATACTCCTTGTCGGAGCCCTCTGGCTTGTCGGCAGCCGCCAAGGCCTGGCAGGCGGCGCACCCGGCAACCTCCTTGCCAGGGTCGTCAACCTTAGCCTTCTTGGCGGTGCCGGGGTTGCCGGATTCCTCGACAGCAAGCATGGTTTTACCCTTGCGCTTCCTGTTGCGCCATCGGCCCTTCTTTACCGGGGCGGCGACATCTTCATCTGCAGAATCACTTTCTGCGCTGGCATCTTCGCTGGGATACTTCCTTCCTTCTTCAGCCTGAGCACATCTATCAGCCAAAACATAAAGCTCGGAACATCTCTAATCTTGTTCATCGCCAGCTCTTCACGCATCTTGCGGTTGCGCACATTTTGATGGAACGCGCTGATAATAGCAGTAGGATGAACGTATATGATGTTGTACTGCACACGGCTGAACCTCTGTATGTATTTGCGCAAGCATTCGCCATCTTTCTGGGGGATGATATGCAAATCACTCGCCTGGCCAGGAGCTTGGTGGCCTCCAGTAAAGGCGCCAACAAACTCGTGACAGAGATCCGACCAAGAAGAGATGGAATCCTCTGGCAGGTGCATCAACCACGACCTGACGTTGGGCTTGAGTACCAACGGGAAGTAGTTGGCGAGTACCTTGTCGTCTCGAGACCTGGCAGCTTGCATTGCAATGGTATAGATGCTCAGGAACTCCGACGGGTGAGTCTTGCCGTCGTATTTCTCTCCGACCTTAGGCTTGAATGTGCGGTGAGTGGGCCACTGGAATCGCCACAGCCCACGAGTAAAAGCTGGACAACCCACCTTGTAAGGTAAGTTATCAGAATCCCCCGGGGCAGGCCGATCTACAGTGGGGCCAGCGCGCCTATCAGACTAATGGCGCGCTTCCCGTAGCCGCTCGATAGTGGTTCGAGCGTCTTCCTTGACTCGCTCTCGAAGAACTTGGCGTTGATCGCAGTGGGCTCGTGGGTCAGATGACGCTGTGGAACCATTGTCACATGCCTCGACCCGATGAGCCGGCGGCTACTGTTGCTGCCGTGGAGGAGGAGAGTGCACCGTGGTCGCAGCACCTCCGGTCCTTCCGCCTTTGGCATGCGCCGGCTCAACAGAGCGCTGGCATGAGGGCCCCACCTGCTGCGGTCCATCCTTATTGGCGAAGCCGACGAGGCTTCGGATGGTGGCTCTCCACTCGTCGAGCTTCTCCACAGTAGGAGGGAAATCTAGAAGCACATGTACGCGCGCCAACGCTTCTGTTGGCGTGGGCGGCGGCGACAGCTGCGTGGATCGTGAAGCGCTCTGACTTCTAACCACGTTAGAAGGAACTCTATCATGGTCCCGCGGCCGCATGCTGTTTCCGCCGACGTCTAGGCGTGCATGCTGGCCCGGCGCATCTCGAGAATGATGCAAAGGGGCCCTTCCATGGGAACGCTCGTGATCACCCACGCCGCGGCGCTGCTCATCGCGCACGACCTGGGAAGGCCGCGGCGCATGTGCCAGCCGGGGCGACTTGGAGGTCGCCCTTCCGTCCCTGGGGTTCGCCGCGCCGCCCGTAGACAGCACGGCTCCGTCCCTATACCCGGCGACGTGCGGGTCGTTGCTGCTCGCGTGGCTCCGATCGCCGGAGCGTCGTGGAAGCCCGTGGCCTCCACCCACGTCCATCCCGTCGTCCGTCTGCGCTGGTGCAGGCAGATCGACCAGAGATGAACCAATCGCCATGATGCTCTTTCTCTTTGGAGACATGACAATGAAGATGTTGAAGAAGTCAACGCGCTGACACCTAGATCAAGTTCGTACAACCTCTATCACCCTACCTGCTGCGCCAAAGATGTCGGGGAAACGACACCTATGGGATTGGGTGGATCCCTTCTACGGTTTGGCAGGGAGGAGGGGTGCATGAAGAGCAGATCTAGAGATCAACACAAGGGATTTTTACCCAGGTTCGGGCCACTGAGAAGCGTAAAACCCTAGTCCTGCTTTGAGTGTATATTGAGTGTTCTTGAGCTTCGGCTAGCTGCTTCGCATGCAAAATGGGCCGGAAAGTCCAAAAGTCCCTCCCTGTATCGCCTTGGGCCTCCTTTTATACCAAGGGGCTACCACAGTGGCGTACATGCATACAGGAGGTGTAAAGTGCTACAGTGCACGTGCTTATCTTTCGTGTCTTAGCACAAGTGCATTAAATGCGCTGCTTACGTGCCCTCTAACTTTATCGGGGATGGAAACAGAGCCTTTCCCATCCGTCGCCGCCTCACCCCGTCTTGACACGCACCCAAGATGACGAGGCATGCAAATGCCAAGCTGACTGGCTAGCCACTGCGCTAGAGCGGTGGCAGGATCTTCATGAAGATCTGCATGCCACCACGCAGGTGCTCGCCTGGTTGGCTGGCTAATCGCTGTGTCGGGACGGTGGTAGGGCGGCGGAGCCTTGTCGTGCGCGAGCCTTGCCGTGGCCTCGCGATCGTCCCCAGCAAGAGCCTTGCCGGGGCCTCACAGTCGTCCCCGGCAAGAGTCTTGCCGGGGCCTCGCAGTCGTCCCCGGCAAGAACCTTGCTGGGAACTTTGCTTTCTGGTCTCCACAAAGATCTGCATGCCACCAGTCTTCATAAAGATCTGCATGCTACTACGCATGTGCCCCGGAGTCTTGGTGTTGACGTTGTCGAGGTGTCAGAGCTCTCAACCTCAAGGGTGGTGGTCTAGCTGAGGCATCGCAAACCATCCCAGCAAGCAGCTTGCCGGGGCTCGCAAATCGCCCCGGCAAGAATCCTTGCCGGGGGCTCAGCTTGTCTTCTGCTCTCTGATTACTGGCTCGGATGCCGCCTTGGTCGTCTTGTATTTTGTCTCCAACTGCCCCCGCCAAGCCTCGCCGCAGGTGCGGCTACAACTGCCCGTGCACAAGTAAGGGGTACTAAAGGGCCCAAACTTTAGTACACCGACAGGTACTTTTCTGCTTTGTCGTTATTTATACATGTTGAAACAAGGTATTGTTAAGATAATGTCTCAGTTCATATGAATGAATCACACTATTTGAGAATTGCTACTGTCCTGCTTTGTTTCCCATTAAGATAAGGTAGATGTTTTTTTCTTCTGGGGGTATAAGTCATCAACCATTATTTCTCATTAATTGTTTCCTTTATACCTATTGTTGCATACAGGGATATCAAAACTTCTGCTCGGTTCTATTTTGACTTTGATTTTAGTTGAACTACACAAAAGGAGACAATGTGTTTAAGGCAAACTGTTGCATTATTGGGCCCAGTTGGTCTTTCCACTTTGCAGAAAGAAGCAGTCACTGTTTGTGCTACATTACACAAGGAATGATCGAGAAGCTTTACAGAGCATTAGTAAACACTGGTGACATGACTAGTCTGCAGAGAGCATGGGAAACTCAATAGCACGTGGAGTGCAAAATTCACTCCACAAGGAAAGGTATGACCAAGTCAGTGGCCGACGCAGCTGTAACAAACGAGGTCAGTATCGGCCTTCATCCACATGATTGTGCTTTGTTATGTTGTGCTACTTATATTGTTGTATAGTTTTGAATAAATGTTTAATTGAAGCTATTGTATTGCTATCTTTTCCTGTTAAGATAATGAAGATGATTATAGTTGTGAGCGTATGTTTAATCAACTAGTACCACTATTATATTCATCACACTTTTTATGTATTTATGCAGACAGGGATGCTCAGGTTGATTTCAGTGGAACTGCACAAAATGTTCAGATGGTTCATGCCCTCCATAATACTTCATCATGCACAATACATCGAATGGTTCTCTAATCATTGGTCGTCACCTTGAGCCACCAGACTATCTACTTGAATGGAGTTGCCAACGTCTTCAATGCCTTGCAACATATAAATACGAAATCCACCATGCTACGCAAGACATTGTTTGATTTCAGTGGAACTACACAAAAAGATACGCTGGTTAATCCGGCTCCATGTGCCATTTCAATGTGCAAACTGATCACAAACCCTGCCCGTTCCACAATCATAGGCATTACATATTTTGAATGGGAAAAGCTTGTCAAAGTTTAATCATTGATGTTAGCAATAAGGTATTCATTTAATATTTTGGAATTGGAAAACCTTGTCAAATTTTTCTCATTGATGTTAGCCAGAAGACATGCATTTGATATTTTGGAATGGGACGCCCTTTGCTGTGAGTGGCGTCGATCATTTTTTCCTATTCGTGTGTTCAGTTCAGAAGTAAATATTTACTCTGATGAGATGCATAGTCACATGAATGTTGACTTATGTAAGGTATTTTAAGAGTTTGTTCTGAATGTTGTCTATGAAATGCCAGGCCTTGTGAGTTTGATTGCAAAGTTGAGCTTGGAATGTTGTGGCATGCGGCATCATGAGCTGTTCACCATGCCTCCTGAGAATAATGCTTCATATTGTTTTGCATGTTGATCTAATGCCAGTGATTTGCATGTTAAGAAGATCATCCTCTTCTGTTGTTTCTGTGCTTAAGAAGTTCATCGTCTTATGTTTCATTCATAGCCTATACGACAACTAGGGTAGGTTAGAGGTGAAACCATATGATCTTCCGACCAACTCATCATCTTAGGCCGTGATTGGATCGTCGTTTTCCAACCAAAACCGCTTGTAAATAAAAGCAGATGGTGTTGGGCGAAGCGCTTGGTTGGTCATTTTCGACTGATAAAATATACGCTGGTCTCTCATATTACACGCGTAACTCGTCGGTTTTCGTTACAGACCTCGGGTCATCGGTTTCATTACGCCTGTATTTTACGCGTTGTTTTTGGTGACGAGCAAATTACACTTGTATCTTAATATAGGTGTGAAACAACCCAGAGCTCCCAAGTGCGGCCTTACCGTTTCATGCCGGCTCAGTCTCTCAAAGGTGCACATAGGTGTCCGATGATCAGGGCTTCCTGAATGAGCAGTGGGCGCTGTATCAGACCATCCGTAGGGCCCGCGAGGCCCTCTCCGTCATCCTTCGAGTTGTTGCGCTCACCGTGGCGCTGAGCATTGTCAACATGGTCAACAAACATGAGGAATCAGGAGATGACTTTACTTGGAGAGGATGACAGTAGGGACCCACCAAGGCCATAGCCGTACGTACGCAAGTTCCTCCTTATTATATACAACTATAATTTTTTTTGCTTCCTCCTGGTTTCCTAACATCATGGTACCACACCATTGTCAACCTATATAGTCAATAAACGAGAGAATTGCACAAGGAGCGGCCGACAGCTGGGATCCAGCAGCTCGAGCAATATTTGATTTTTGAGGTGTGAGCAGAGTTTTTCTTGAGCGATGTTTTTGTTGTTGTTCAGAGGAGCAGGGTATCAACTGGGCGGGCTATGGCCCGTCTAGCCCAGGCTATTATTTTATGTCAACCAAATATCCAGCCCAGATATTAATTTTTCAAGGTGAAAATGGCTAGCCCAGCTATACTTTTTTTGCCGAATACCCAACCCAGGTCAACTTGTTATTCTCCGCTCCGCTGGGCTGCAAATCTTTCCTAGGAGGGATGCATTAGGCCTAACAAGAAAATGGGCTTTAAGAAATAATAAATGGGATGTAATTATAAAAACTGGGTTCTAAATATACAAAAATGCACCAAACAGGTAATTAGTTTCAAAAATATTATTTTTTGAGTTCAGAAATTTTAATTTCATTACTTGTTGCACGCACAATATTTCGTTAGATATTTACCTAATACAAATTTATTTTGAAATTATATTTAATCTGACTCGAAATTTTGAGATAAAAATATTTCGGATCCCATCAAAATGTGGGATTTTTTGTTGAATTTTGTTTTGAGCAGTTGGTTGAAATTATTAATCGTTGTCCTGGCTAGAAAATGGGCTGTAATTTTAACAAGCTGTAAACGGGCTGTAGTAAATTCCATTAGAATTCAAAAATGGGTTGTACATTATTACAAATCGCAAATGGGCTATATGTTCTCTGCCACATATGTGATGCTCACTTGTGGGCCTACTAAGTTGACGCGTACGGAAGGCTTTGTCAACTTATAGTCAACACACGATTCTAGCAGCAGTGGCCGTTGGATGTCCATCCAACGGCTGTAGTGCTTCTTCAATCTCGGATATTCTTGCTTTAGCCACCCAAACCACCACCGGCGGTACCGCCTGCTACCGCCTCCCGTGGCCGGCTATGCTGCCGCGTAGGATTCACCGGCCCACCCTACTCCCAAACACCGTCCAGGCCATTCCTCTACTCACCAACACCTCCTGTTCTTCTCCGGCGACGGCAACCTCACACCGCAGCCGAACCAGTGAACCCTCGTACTCCCCTCCGCGTGGGCATCCACTTTTGTGTCTTCACCGGCTCCGGGTCGTTCCCTTCCAAGGACTCGCCATTGTTCACCGCGTTGGTTCTCTCGGTGCGGCGTGGTCAACTTTGTTAACAAACGACAACCATCGGAAGAGGCATGTACATGGAGTGGCTGACAGTAGGGACCCACATGGCCCATGGCCGCATGCAGCAAGTGCCCCCTTATTTTGCAAAAACAAATGATTTCTCCCCCTGACAGGTTTGACGCACCAGCTACATCTTCGCACGCAAGGAAGTGCTTCCTTTATTACGAGGAAATAAAAAGTTTCCTCTCCCTGACAGTTGGGACCCACCAGCTTTATTATGATCCATTTCGTGAAAATATAGATTGTACCAAAGATGCTAAATTGTTTTCTTTTTATTCTAACTCGAAAAAGAAGAAATTAAAAAAACAGAAAACATCTTCGCACGCAAGGAAGTGCCACCTTATTACGCGCAAAAAAAATGATTCTCCCCTGCTAGCTGGGATCCACCAGATTTGGAGGCTGACTTGTGGGCCTACTAAGTTAACGTGTACGCAAGGCTTTGTCAACTTAGTCAATAAACGATTCTAGCTGCAGTGACCGTTGGATGTTAATCCAACGGCCGAGTTGCATCTTCAACCTCTGGTCTTCTTGGTCCAGCCGCCCAAACCTGCGCCCGCCGTACTGCCTGCTCCAGCCTCCCGTGGCCGACTGTGCTTCCGCGTAGGCCTCACCGCCCGACCATACTACCACTGGCCAGGCCTTCCCTCTACTCACCCACACCCCCTGTTATTCTCCGGCGATGGCAGCCTTACACCACAGCCGAACCAGTGAACCCTCGTACTCCCCTCCGCGTGGGCATCCACCTGCCTCGTCTTCCCTGGCTCAGCGTCGTTCCCTTCCTAGGCCTCGCCATCGTCCACCGCCTGGGTGCTGTCCGCGTGGCGTGGTCAACATGGTCAATGAACGACAGCCATCGGAAGAGTAGTGTACGCGGTAAGGCTGACAGATGGACCCACCAGCTACATCTTCGCACGCAAGGAAGTGCCTCCTTATTACGCGCGCAAAAAAATGAGTCCTCCCCCGGACAGCTCGGACCCACCATCTATATCTTCGCATGAAAGGAAGTGTGTCCTTATCCTCCCTGATAGCTGGGACCCACCCGGTCGAAGCGTACGTAATGTAGTCTGTCTGGTCGCGGATGTGTACGTACAGCCACATGCCAAAAAAAATACGACCACGTACATACATACGGGCTGGGTCTCGAACGCGTACTCGCACATACGTACAGCCAGGGCTCGTGTACATGGAGACGCAGTGGCCGGCAGCAACGGCATCCTATTCATCGGCAGCCAACCGGCCGGGTCGAAATGGAGAAACAGCGTCATGTTCATCGGGAGGCAGCAGACTGGGTCGGAATGCGTCGTGTTCAATGGGAGCCAACCGTGTTGGACGAAACAGCCGGAACGGGGTCTAGCATACCGTAAAACGAAGGAAAGGGCCTTCTGTTCGACCGCGTACGGTCGAAACGGGGTCCTATTCATCGGGAAGGGTCTGGCGTACCGCAGAACGGAGGGAACGGCCTTCTGTTCGAGTGCCTACGGTCGAAACGGGGTCCTGTTGATCAGGAGGGGTGTGGTGTACCGCAAAACAAAGGAAACAGACTTGTGTTGGAGCACCTACAGTCGAAACGAGGTCCTGTTAATCGGGAGGGGTGTGGCATACCGCAAAATTGTAACACCCCAAAAATCGGGTTATCGATTATTGTGCTCTTATTCCTTCCTAGCTTCTCTCTCCCGAATTTTTGCTCTGGAATCTGGTGAGTGACCAGGTGAATCCAAACAATCCTCATCCCCTCAGTGCATTTCCATGCTCTTGTGCCAGTCAAGTTCCCGTCTGTAAACCCCGAACCTCATTTAAACCCTAGTTCCAAAATATCGGAACTGGAAATCCTGCCTTTGTGTTTACAAAGGAGCTATCATTTTTCTTGCTTAGTTGATCCTCCCAAAATTCCCAGAGATCCTCCTTCACTCATAAACCCTGGATGTGCAAAAATATTGCCAAGTCATATGCAATATTTCTCATCTAGAATTAATTCCTTTTTCTGCCTTTCCAAGGAATTAAATCCAGAAAAATATCTATCCATCTCCAAAGTTCATGAAAACTTGTGGAGATATTCTTTGTAATCATATTGAGCTCTCATAAAAATATTGGCCATAATTAAATAGGGAAAATTGCATTTTCCTATTTTAAACCAATATTTCAATTTGGGGCCTTTCCAAAGGAACTACCATTTTGGTAGTTAGGAAAAATCCCAAATAATTTGTGGAGCTTTTCCTATCCCTATCTTCACCATTTCCATCAACATCTCAAGTTTCACCCATTAAATTTTGCGCACAACACCACTTTGCAAAATTCTGTTTAGATTTTCAATTTGCAAATGAAGTGCTTGATTCCTTGATCTCCTTGGGCTGAAATTTTGCATGGTGATTCATTATGAGATACTACCCATGGATACCAAAAATCAGCTCATTCCATCTAGCCAATCTTCCTCAGTAAATTATCTAAGTTTCTGTCCAGATTGCATCTCTGTGAAAGAAGTACACTCATAGATGATCAATTTGAGTTAAAACTTTTCCAGACAGTTCCTATGACCATATCATCACTCTCCACCAAAAATCATTCAAATCCATTTAGCCATTTGACCCCAGCATCATCATTTGCATTTCTGGTCAGTGGGCAAGGTTACAAAGGAAGTACCAGCTAGCATTGTCCATTTGTGCCCAAATTTTTCCAGCATGACTACCTTAGTGGATGACTCACCCCTGCCCAAGATCATGCCAAGAGATGCACTGTGGTGGCCACCCCACAACACAAACACCTTGCTGCCAGTTGTTGTTTGACCTTGGTGCAGTCACACCAGAGCCCCCTGTTCTTGGTTGAGGGGTAAAGTCAGCTCAGTGATGCGTGTGAAAACCTCCAGACATCGTTTGGCATCGAGCAAGATGTGGCAAGGCGATGGCCGCGTGGTGACCGCGAGAAATACAGGTACAGCGGGCGCCCTGTGCATTGGAGCTCTCGGGAGGCCACCTCCAGTGGGTTCTAGCTCGTCCGGGCGCGCCGACGAGCTTCCCACCGCATGCGTGAGTCTTCCAGAGCCCTCTTCCCCTCATCTCGAAGCTCGTAGTGCCTCTGCCGACATCGGTTCTTCGCCGGTCCTCGCCGAGCTCTGGGAACCTCCGCTCGCCGTTCCGCTCCTTCCTGAGCCCTCCTTCCCGAGCCTATATAAGCGAGCCCCGAGTCCCTCCTCAGTCACCAGCAACTCCGCATCACCTCCCTGAGCTCTGGGAGCTCCCTCTACCCTCCATGGCCGAGTCGGCCACCGCCAATTTCCACGGCCATTCCGGCCAGTGGCCCTTCCCCCTCCTCCATTTCCGTTCCCTAGCCTCCTCCTGAAGGCCGCAAGCCTGCCGCCGCAGCTCACTTCACCGGGGAAGCTGCGCCGATGTCCCTTCCACTGCCGTGCCCGGTCGGAGTGCCCGAGCCACGGCCCAATGCTGAAGCTCGTCCCGAGCCGTTCTGCGGCCACCCACGGGCGCAGCGTGGGCTGGCGAAGCCCCTCCGCCCGCCGACCGGCCCTCCCGCGCGGCCAGGCGACGGCCACACCGGCGACTGAAGCCCTCCCCTGCCTCTCTGTCGCGGTGAAGAAGAAAGCCAAGGAGGAGGAGAGGGAGTAGGCGTGGGCCCCGCTTGTCATCCTCTCAGCGCTGCCCGGCGGGCCCGTTGACTGGAATAAGTGAATGCGTATTTCCCGGATGACGTTTTCCTATTGCGGAAACGTACTCTGCCTCGGCCTTGCGCAGAAATACGTTTGTCTATTCAGAAAGCGCATTCTGTAATATACGCCTTCAGATCCAGCTTGCAGCCAAAACCACTATATTATGAACGTTCGTCTGTTAAGAGCTAAAGTGGACAGTTTCTGTCTGTTTTTACGCCTAACGAACAAACAGACGTTTCTCCGCGACCGTAACTCCAATTGAGGTAAAACCAACGCCCACGTCTTCAGATCATGGAGCCCGTTCTGATGGCGTCATTTTCATAATGTTTTCACACTGTGAAAATGACCATTTTGCCCTTGCCCTTCGATCAGCCCCTCCGAGAGGGAAACTTTTCCGGCAAATCTTTCCGGAGTTTTATCGCACTTCCTCCTGGCGTATCCCTCTACCCCAGGCAAGCCAACCTCTTCCATGAGCTCCGGACTTGCGTGATGACTTTGCTTGCACCCTGTGTTCATGGTAGTACATCTGTATCACCTATTAGCCTGCACTTGCATACACCTGTTATGTCATCTGTTTTAGATGTTGGCATTACTTTTCATCTAATATCATGCCTTGTTTCCGTGCCATGTCCTGCCATGCTAGTAACAATATCTTGAATACCGTTATCATGTAAGTACCATGATTTGATTTCTTGCCATGTTGTCAACATGATAATGATTCTGCTATGCTGATGTTAAGTGGATGTTCACATTTATAATTGTTAAGGTAATGGTGGGATGATGGAGATACAATGATAACCCTAGCCGGTTGATCAGAGTCACCTGTCTGGGCTTATCCGTGCAACCACATTTGCCGGTATGGGACGGCCTTGACTTGGTCTGATCACGTGCTCTTTCACCGGTACCGCTCGACAGGGAGGGTTATGCGCGCGCGCTGCCCTGGCCCGGTAGGCGGTGATAACCCTGTGAGCCCAGTTGAGTTGTTTGGGTACCCGTCCCCGTTTGGGACAGTTTTGTTTGGCCACGACGGTGGCAGGTGTCAGGAGTGACACAGGGGCCACCCAGGGCAGGATTCCGGGGGAGGATGACTGCCGGTGGTACGATGGGAGAGTCATGGGTCAGGCATGTTTCGTTGGAGCAATACTGGTCCACCCGAATGGGATCACGAGGTCAGTGCTCCATAGTGTGGGTAAAGTGCGCAACCTCTGCAGAGTGTAAAATCTATTCGAATAGCCGCGTCCACGGTATTGGACAGCCCGTCCAGACCTCGCTAGGTGATCAACCGTAATAATGATAATAATGGTGGAAGAACCTGCCCTGCATAGACATCAGATGTTGTCAGGAATATTGTATGATAGCCATGGGATGGCTATGGAAGAGATGGTCAGATGACCGAGACACTTGGATTTGGATCAGTTCTAGATGGGGTCATGAGATTATTCGGAATATGGATTATTTACTTGATACATACTTTACTTTACTGTACTCTACTTCAGTAGTTATCTTGCTAGATAACCTTGATAGGTCATGATGATCAATGCTGCTAGAGGTTTAATTATGCCAGGTAATCTTACTATGACATGATAGTTAGTAATGCTAGATAGGCATGTTATGCTATGCCATGCTTGATTCATGTTTTCCTGTTAATGCCATGTTTAGAATAAATTCTTGCATAGCATAGGGCTTGCTTTGCCATCTGCTTGTTTGGATGCTATGTATTTGGTTGTCTTGCGAGTACATTCAAAGTACTCACCTGGCCTTGCACGTGGCCAGTTGCAGGAGAAGATCCGTCGTGCTAGATCGTAACCCAGCCAGTCTTGTGAGTTGTGGAGCCCAGCCAGAGACGATGTTACCGCTGAACCAAGACCTCCGCTGCCATTTTAGTTAGCCTTGGAGTTATGTAATATTGTTGTAAGCAACAGTATTGTAATACTCCATTTCATATAATAAAGCCATTTTGTGCCTGGAATTGCTGTATCATGTCTTTGACGTGCACCAGATCTTATCCTGGGGCTGGCGTGCGTCGGCCCTCTATCGAGGTGCCACAAGACTTGGTATCAGAGCCAGGCTGGCTATAGGTTACCCTAGCACCAAACAACCCCTATCTTTTACCTGATAGTGAGCCCAATAGATTTGACCCATCCCTGGCATCCGACATGGCCACTGTTGATCAACAGGCGGCGCAGTCGGAATGGACGTGTCCCTGCCCAGCTGTCCACCCACCCAGCCATCCCTGGATTGGACCACGACCCTACCCCACTGTCGGCCGTGCCGGCGTATCTTCTACCCAGCACAAGAAGGATCCAGGCCATGCTGGTGTGTTCAAGCCGACTAACTATTTAACCCCCCCTGCGAATCGCAGCTCGCTTCATTCAGTAAGCCAGATCCCCGCAAGAGAACTCAGGCCAGTATCCTCAAACCAGCAGCCATGGCCAGTTCTTCCAAAATGCATAAGATCCATAGCCAAACCGTGGCCAAAGGTTATGACGGATTTCCGCCTATCATTTCCAATATGCTCACCCAGGCCCTTGGCTGTAATACTACCCCAGTGTATTTGGTGTTCCAATCGGAACCCGTCCCTCACCTTTGCCGGTATGAGGCGAAGGTGCTTCTCCACCCAAGTCCAGCAAAGGATGGGAAGCCCTTGGTTTTTAAGGGCAAACCCATGCCCACCTCTGCTTTGGCCGTCCAGACAGCCGCTACGGAAGCCATCACCCGTCTTCGCTTCCAGTTTCCGCAAGTAGCGGAGATGAGGGAGTTCCGCTATTTTCTCGCTTCGTCCGAAGCAGGCTGCGAGTTCTTCAGCGCAGTTGGAGAAGCTGACCCGGCAGTAGCTCGCCTGGTTCAGTTCATTGATGCCCAGGGACTGCTAATTGCCGGCATTATCCGAGAGTTCCAATCCATTGACCATGACACCACCCGGGTTGTTACGGAAGCATACTGTGATGCCCGTCAAGCTGCATCCCAGACCACCCTTCCCCTGCTGCCAAACCCAGTGCCACCTTCGCAACTAGTGCCACCTTCACAGCCAGTGCTACCCTCGCAGCCCGTGAACCCATGGCAACCTGGCATCATCCACCCAAGTTATGTTGCCAGAGCTATTCGTTGTCTTCGTCGTCGAGATGTGTTCCGCCAAGTTCCAGCCGCAACCCAAGCAGTTGTGCCCCAACCCATTGTGGTGTCCGATGATGAAGATGGAAGTTGGCTCAACCTGCGTCCCCCAGGAGAGCCCCAGCAAGAGTAGGCCCATTTGTGGCTCTGGCAGTGAGTGTAGCCAGTTGAGGCCACAAGTGTGTGTGTTGCGAAGACTGTTTCTTCATCCTCGTCTAGGATTAGGATCCTGTAGTTCGGAGGGAGTTGTTGCTATTAGCTGCTTAGTAAGGTTGTGCGCTGTTGTATGCTTGCTTGTGCCTGTGTGCTATTGTAATATTATGTGTGCTTGTTTGCTCTGTGTGTTCAGTTCAACTGCCTCTCTGTTAAGCAGAAATGTTTAACAGAGCTGGCAATGGATCTTTAACAAGATTTTAGTCAGTAGAGCACTTACACCTAGTAACATTGGACTCGCCCAGAGTCCCTAAGAAAATGTGAGCTGGTGTAGGTGTATGTATACCAGGAGTACATACACCCACTAGCATTAAAACATCTTAGTGTAATATGCTTGATATGTTTCTTCCATCTGTCTGTATTTTGCTACGATGTGCAATCTGCATTTACCTGCATAGTAGTCTGAATTGATTGCATGTGTAAAATGTCTGCACGCCAAGTTCTTTCTCCTGAGTACAGCCGCTGCAGTACTCGGGTAGAATGCAAAGCTGCCCATCCACATCCATCTATGCTTACTCTATTTGCTAGTTTTCCCAGCGTTCTGGAAAACCAGCTCTACCCAATAATTTTCCCTGGTCCCCAAAATCTTTTATCAGCACCCGGTTGCAATCTCGGAGAAATTTTGAGAAATTTTATTGTAGCACAAACCGTTACAACTCCTCGAGTCTAAGATTTAAACCCTGATTCTACCTCGACCCTCACTCATTGTGGATGTTGTTCAGTGAGGAGCAACCAGCAGTGTGGCCTTCACACTGATAGAGCTCCGCTGACCACACCGCACTAACCACAGACCCAGTGACGCCTCTGTCAACATCTTGTGCGATGCTGACCAGCTACCCCTTCGCCCCGCCGCAGCCCGCGCTTTGTCCGCCCGCCTAAGACGACGTAGACGATCACCAGCCACCGCTCGGTTAGCGGCATCCCGATGATCATCGAGGATCATCGCACACAGCAGCAGCGAGAAGCCAACCAATGCTGCCAGCAGACTCACCATGAGGATGGTGATCAGCTCCGAACCCATGTCCGCCATTGACGCCTTGCCTCACGCTCCTGCAACCAGAAGGAAAAAGGAGAAGAGGAAGAAGAAAGGTGAGGTAAGATGCGAGGTGGAGGAAGAAGAAGACTGCCATCGTTTTTATAGCCCAAGCCCGGTGTACGGTGAGCGAGGTCCAGGAGAACCGCGCATCGCTCGATCACCGGCGTCCAGGAGGCGAATCCGCGAGCAGTGCCGACCGGCGCTCGCCTGCGATGGGAGTGCTCTCTGTGTTGGTCCCGTGCATGTTGCGCACTATCGCCCTAGGGTGCATTAGGCCCAGGAGCTAGGCGTGCGCAGTGCCTAGCCGCACTCAGGACAGCGCGGGAGCGAAAGAGAGACGTGGGCTGAAGAAAGAAGAAGCTGCCAGTGGGCCCTAGGCCCACCTGCCAGTTAGAGAGGCCACTGTTCACTGTGGTGTCCCGAGCATTTTTGGAAGAAGGAAATTCTGCTTTTTCTAAAAATGTCAGGGCTACCCAGCGGCCCCTAACCGTGGAGTAAATCCCGCGATATCCGTATCTCGATCTGGGTGTACCAATTTTTGGTACTTTTAACTTGGTTGTTTTCAACCACAGGGTTAAAACTCAACCCAGAGGTTTTTCCAGGAGGAGTAATATTTGTTTTGAGCTAACCCTAGGAATCTCGAGGACGAGATTCTCTTAAGGGGGGAAGGTTTGTAACACCCCAAAAATCGGATTATCGAGTTTTGTGCTGTTATTCCTTCCTAGCTTTTCTCTCTCGAATTTTTGCTCTGGAATCTGGTGAGTGACCAGGTGAATCCAAACAATCCTCATCCCCTCAATGTATTTCCATGCTCTTGTGCCAGTCAAGTTCCCGTCTGTAAACCCCGAACCTCATTTAAACCCTAGTTCCAAAATATCGGA
The DNA here is from genome assembly GCA_011799875.1 of Thinopyrum elongatum. Taxonomy (NCBI): domain Eukaryota; kingdom Viridiplantae; phylum Streptophyta; class Magnoliopsida; order Poales; family Poaceae; genus Thinopyrum; species Thinopyrum elongatum. The sequence continues at coordinate 309,509,012 of CM022303.1, read as the reverse complement.
ACTGGAAATCCTGCATTTGTGTTTACAAAGGAGCTATCATTTTTCTTGCTTAGTTGATCCTCCCAAAATTCCCAGAGATCCTCCTTCACTCATAAACCCTAGATGTGCAAAAATATTGCCAAGTCATATGCAATATTTCTCATCTAGAATTAATTCCTTTTTCTGCCTTTCTGAGGAATTAAATCCAGAAAAATATCTATCCATCTCCAAAGTTCATGAAAACTTGTGGAGATATTCTTTGTAATCATATTGATCTCTCATAAAAATAATGGCCATGATTAAATAGGGAAAATTGCATTTTCCTATTTTAAACCAATATTTCAATTTGGGGCCTTTCCAAAGGAACTACCATTTTGGTAGTTAGGAAAAATCCCAAATAATTTGTGGAGCTTGTCCTATCCCTATCTTCACCATTTCCATCAACATCTCAAGTTTCACCCATGGATACCAAAAATCAGCTCATTCCGTCTAGCCAATCTTCCTTAGTAAATTATCTAAGTTTTTTTCCAGATTGCATCTCTGTGAAGGAAGTACCCTCATAGATGATAAATTTGAGCTGAAACTTTTCCAGACAGTTCCTATGACCATATCATCACTCTCCACCAAAAATCATTCAAATCCATTTAGCCATTTGACCCCAGCATCATCATTTGCATTTCTGGTCAGTGGGCAAGGTTACAAAGGAAGTACCAGCTAGCATTGTCCATTTGTGCCCAAATTTTGCCAGCATGACTACCTTAGTGGATGACTCACCCGTGCCCAAGATCATGCCAAGAGATGCACTGTGGTGGCCACCCCACAACACAAACACCTTGCTGCCAGTTGTTGTTTGACCTTGGTGCAGTCACACCAGAGCCCCCTGTTCTTGGTTGAGGGGTCAAGTCAGCTCAGTGATGCATGTGGAAACCTCCAGACATCGTTTGGCATCGAGCAAGACATGGCAAGGCGATGGCCGCGTGGTGACCGCGAGAAATACAGGTACAGCGGGCGCCTGTGCATTGGAGCTCTCGGGAGGCCACCTCCAGTGGGTTCTAGCTCGTCCGGGAGCGCCGATGAGCTCCGTACCGCGTGCATGAGTCTTCCAGAGCCCTCTGCCCCTCGTCTCGAAGCTCGTAGTGCCTCTGCCGACATCGGTTCTTCGCCGGTCCTCGCCGAGCTCTGGGAACCTCCGCTTGCCGTCCAGCTCCTTCCTGAGCCCTCCTTCCCGAGCCTATATAAGCGAGCCCCGAGTCCCTCCTCAGTCACCAGCAACTCCCCATCACCTCCCTGAGCTCTGGGAGCTCCCTCACCCACCATGGCCGAGTCGGCCGCCGCCAATCTCCACGGCCACTCCGGCCAGTGGCCCTTCCCCCTCCTCCATTTTCGTTCCCGAGCCTCCTCCTGAAGGCCGCAAGCCTGCCGCCGCAGCTCACTTCGCCGGGGAAGCTGTGCCGGTGTCCCTTCCAATACCATGCCCGATTGGAGTGCCCGAGCCACGGCCCAACGCTGCAGCTCGTCCCGAGCCGTTCTGCGGCCACCCACGGGTGCGGCGTGGGTTGGCGAAGCCCCTCCGCCCGCCGACCGGCCCTCTCGCGCCGCCAGGAGATGGCCGCGCCGGCGACTGAAGCCCTCCCCTGCCTCTCTGTCACGGTGAACAAGAAAGCCAAGGAGGAGGAGAGGGAGTAGGCGTGGGCCCCACTTGTCATCCCCTCAGCGCTGACCTGGCGGGCCCGTTGACTGGAATAAGTGAAAGCGTATTTCCCGGATGACGTTTTCCTATTGAGGAAACATACTCTGCCTCGGCGTTGCGCAGAAATACGTTTCTCTATTCAGAAGGCGCATTCTGTAAAATACGCCTTCAGATCTAGCTCGCGGCCGAATGCACAATATTATGAACGTTCGTTTGTTAAGAGCTAAAGTGGACAGATTCTGTCTGTTTTTACGCCTAACGAACAAACAGACGTTTCTCCGTGACCGTAACTCCAATTGAGGTAAAACCAACACCCACATCTTCAGATCGTCGAGCCTGTTCTGATGGCGTCATTTTCATAATGTTTTCGCACTGTGAAAATGACCATTTTTCCCTTGCCCTTCAGTCAGCCCCTCCGAGAGGGAAACTTTTCCGGCAAATCTTTCCGGAGTTTTATCGCACTTCCTCCCGGCGTATCCCTCTACCCCAGGCAAGCCAACCTCTTCCATGAGCTCCGGACTTGCATGATGACTTTGCTTGCACCCTATGTGTTCATTGTAGTACATCTGTATCACCTATTAGCCTTGTGACGCCCCCGATTCAATCGTACACTAATCATACACGCAAACATGTACGATCAAGATCAGGGACTCACGGGAAGATATCACAACACAACTCTAAAAGTAAAAATAAGTCATACAAGCATCATAATACAAGCCAGGGGCCTCAAGGGCTCGAATACAAATGCTCGAACATAAACAAGTCAGCGGAAGCAACAATATCTGAGTACAGACATAAGTTAAACAAGGTGCCATAAGATGGCTAGCACAAACTGGGATACAGATCGAAGAGGCGCAGGCCTCCTACCTGGGATCCTCCTAAACTACTCCTGGTCGTCGGCGGCGGCCTGCATGTAGTAGTAGGCACCCTCGGTGTAGTAGGGATCGTCGAAGGTGGCGTCTCGCTCCTGGGCTCCAGCATCTGGTTGCGACGTCCGAGAAGAATGGAAAAAGGGGGAAAAGAGGGAGCAAAGCAACCGTGAGTACTCATCCAAAGTACTCGCAAGCAAGGATCTACACTACATATGCAATGGTATCAATGAAATGGGCAGTATCTATGGACTGAACTGCAAAATGCCAGAATAAGAGGGGGATAGCTAGTCCTATCGAAGCCTACGCTTCTGGTAGCCTCCATCTTGAAGCATATAGAAGAGAGTAGCTGGTAAGTTCACCAAGTATCATCGCATAGCATAATCCTACCCGACGATCCTCTCCTCGTCGCCCTGTGACAGAGCGATCACCGGGTTGTATCTGGCACTTGAAAGGGTGTGTTTTATTAAGTATCCGGTTCTAGTTGTCATAAGGTCGAGGTACAACTCCGGGTCGTCCTTTTACCGAGGGACACGGCTATTCGAATAGATAAACTTCCCTGCAGGGGTGCACCACATTACCCAACATGCTCGATCCCTCTGGCTGGGCACACTTTCTTGGGTCATACCCGGCCTCGGAAGATCAACACGTCGCAGCCCTACCTAGGCCTAACAGAGAGGTCAGCACGCCGGTCTAAATCCTATGCACGCAGGGGTCTGGGCCCATCGCCCATTGCACATCTGCACGTTGCGTGGGCGGCCGGTGAGCAGACCTAGCAACCTCCATTACAAAGGAAGTCACGTTACGCGGTCCAACCCGGCGCGCGCCGCTCAATCGCTGACGTCTAGGAGGCTTCGGCTGATACCACGACGTCGAGTACCCATAACTGTTCCCGCGTGGTGGTTAGTGCGTATAGGCTCGTAGCCAGACTCAGATCAAATACCCAATCTCGTTAAGCGTGTTATTTTGAAGTAACCGCGGACGCCGACCAGGGACCAGGCCCACCTGTCTCCTAGGTGGTCCAACCAGCCCTGTCGCTTCGCCACAAAGTAACACTCGGTGGTCGTCGGGAACCTAGGCCCACCTCTGCCTGGATGGAACCACCTGCCCCTTCAGCCCCCATCTCCGAACAGAAACATAAGTAGGTAATAGTATATAATATAAACCCATGATCACCTCCCGAAGTGATCACGGCCCAGTAGTATAGCATGGCAGACGGACAAGAGTGTAGGGCCACTGATGTAATTCTAGCAACCTATACTAAGCATTTAGGATTGTAGGAAGGTATCAACAGTAGTAGCAAAGACAGGCTATGCAGCAGAATAGGATTAACCAAAAGCAGTAACATGCTACACTACTCTAATGCAAGCAGTAGAGAGAAGGAATAGGCGATATCGGGTTGATCAAGGGGGGGCTTGCCTGGAAGCTCGGTAGAGAAGGACGGGTCGTCAACACTGTAGTCGTACTGGGGGTCGTCGGCAGTCTCGGAG